>JAJLWQ010000145.1:0-24750 GCA_030570875.1 Citeromyces matritensis
TGTGAGAAACTTAAAGCCAATGCCCAAATTTCCCATCAATATCGTCCCCGATAAGGATGGAAGCTGCAACAAGAAAAGGCTCTTCACAGAGAGAAATCTCGAGCCACTCAACAACAATGGAATCGAACTTGTAAAGTGCTCCCCCGAGGGAGTAGACCTGCTGGTTCCTGATGAAAGGAAGGACTTGATCCCTGCCATCAAGTGGGCGATCACAACTCCACGCTTCTGGTTTAGTGTCATATTTAAAGTTGCAGGCTTGCCACTTCCTAAGGATCGTCTGATTTATCTGGAGGAAGTGGCCAAAGGATCACCAGCCTTTCCTCTACTGATTTTGGAGGAAAGAAGATCCCATCCCGAGTTTCTTCCTTGCGGCGAATTGGATTTGGCAACTTTGAAAAGTATGCTGATGGCATTTATGCCAAGCAGCTCTACCCCAGCTTATCCGAAACAACCAAAAAGACTGTTCACCCCTCGCGAGATAAATTTATTGCAGCGTGCAATTAAACATGATTTATTTTATGTAATGCTCTGCAACCCGGTTCTGTGGCTGCCGTTAAAGCATAACCAGGTGGATTCTTTAATTGACGAGTTCTCCACAGCTGGATCAAGGCTCCACAGCGTCTTGGCTGAGGCTGAACGCGGAGACGCATTTGTCGAGACCGCTGCTGACAACGGAGAGATGCCAGACTTGCCAAAAGATGTTCTGATAGAGATTCAGTTGGTCGAACGCGAACGCACTTTGTCTAGGTTAGACGACTTTTTGCTTAAGACTGAAAAGGTGGTTGAGACTGAGGCTCCTGCAGGCGGGATTTCCTCAAGATTCCACATTGATGAAAAGAAAAGAAAAGTCAGAGAAGCGAAAAGCTCAATCGTCGTACAAGATGCTTACCAGAAAGAGAAGAGACGCGAGTCACGTGCTGGTCACACCTCTCTCAGAGAAAAAAGCGCTTGTGTGCCCAACACTGAGAATGATTTCAATGACGCAAGAGATACACAAGATGGATTATTATCCGTGAGAGAATTCAAGAAGGTGAGGTACCTGCCAGATGCGGAAATCCGCTCCCAACGAGGAGACCTTCGTGAGAGGGAGAATCTTTCAATTTGGAGACTGCTAGAAAAAGTGAGTTTTTGCAAAATGGAACCGGAAGAGAGGTTAGGTCTTATAGAGCATATAGAAGAGGAGAAGCTGATGGAGAGGAAAAACTTCAAAAGAAAAAAGGTGCGCCAAAGAAGAAAGTTGCTGGACAAAATGAGTCTTCCAGAGGAGATCAAGCAAAGGGAAAGTCTTCCTAGGAAAAAGCTGTCAAAGAGAAAAATCAGTTCAAAGGAAAACAAGCAGCAGAGAAAGCTCTCAGGGACAAAAAGCGTTTCAAAGAAGGAAAAACTGATTAAGGAAACTCCTTCAGTTCCCATCGCTTTTGTTTCACCAGAACCTGATAAGGTCAAATCCAAATGGAGCTCTCGCTGGAACAAGCTTCGGTTGTTTGTCAAAAAGAATGACGCCTCCAAGACGGAAACAAGCCTGAAAGAGAGGTTTTCCAAGCTGTGGAAAAGTGACAAGAAACCTGAATCGACAGTTAGACCTTCAAACGAGATCCACACTGAGGCTGACGAGCCAAGTGTCTCTAACACCAGAGCTCAGCCAAGAGCTGATAAGTCGTCTGCTCAGTCTTCACCCACGGAAATTGAGGGATTTGAAGAGCTGCCTTCATGTTTAGACCAGACTGATCGGCGTTACGACGTTGACGATTCGTTGTACGAAGAATGGTTCGGGACAAATGACCCGCGTTTTATCGAATATTGCCACGAAAGAAACAGAGATCTTACTGGTGGGTTATCGAAACAGGTTCCCAAAGCAACTCCATTTGATAGGTTCACGAGCAACATCAAAAATCGTGTTTCTAACTTCAAAAGAAAACGAGAAGAGTTGCGAAAGGTCTCAGAACTTGAAAAGATATCCATGGAGGCAACAGGTTACGTCAACAGGAGACGCAAGTATTATGAACCTCCTGAAACTCCAGAGGACGATGAGAAGTGGGTTCGAGATCATGCTGGTCGCTTAAAACAGCTGAAGGCCCACTTCAAAATGCTTAAAAAGGATATCAGACATTCGGATACAGGTGACAGGATTAAGGAAAAGAAAGTTTGCTTTGCCGCTTATACTCAGGATGAAATGGGGATTTCGTCGCATCTCAAAAGGGAATCGGAAACATGAATGGGGATTCAGTTTTTTGAATTTTCACGATGAGGTGTTAAAGCCAAGGTGACAACAATTATTATTTGCAGCAAGTTTGGAAGTCAAGTGGGGACTTAATTTCTAGTGGAGCTGCGACCATTGTCGATTGTCTGGTGGTTTGAATGTGTCTGGTGCTTCTTCTGGTGCTTCTTCTGGTGCTTCTTCTGGTGCTTCTTCTGGTGCTTCTCTGGTGCTTCTCTGGTGCTTCTTACTCTCTGGTGCTTCTTACTCTCTGGTGATTTTTATCTGGTGCTCCTTACTCTGGTGCTCCTCTCGGTCTGCTGCTTATTTCTGGTGTTGGTAGGATTTTCTGGATTGGTTTGATCTCTGTTGAAGAGCTTTTCTAACTTATATTTGCTATTATGAATTATTTGCTTAAAATCTCATCTTTTTTTCTTCATTCGGAGAAGTAAAGATTGTATACCTGCCGGACCGAAGCCTGAAGCTTTGTTTTATGTGAGTGATATTCTCATGAATAAGTATAAAAGCAAATGGCTGAACATTCTATGTGTTGGCAGCGGCTATCAAGCATTGTGTTATACCAAACCATTGCCTGTCTCTTGTTGTTTGATCCAGGTCTCATCTAATCACTTGACATTTAATATGTTGACCCATGACCCTGAGATTTTGATTTGACTTATCTTCTTCCTGTATTTGACATCTGATACCACGAGTAGATTGGAGGTTTTGACAATGGTACACTATGGTCTTGAGTGCTTCTGTTGCTCTTTGCTTCATAGAATGTATGACGGTGGGGACCCAATAACCGTTATTTCAGTGAGTGCTATGATTGGTAGTTGGAAAGCACGATTTCGCAGGCCTTCTGACTATTTATGCTATCAGCTGCTCCTCTTTTATTATCAGCACACTCCGATCAGCATTTCGTTGTCCAGAGTTTACCAGCTTGAGCTGCCGGTGCATGATAGTACTCGATCAAAGACTATTGGGATAGTGATTTCGCAATAAATCTACTACATTGAGTGGGAGCACCTTCTGAGTACGTTCTCATTACCCATTTTAGCATGTATTGGTCTGGATTAACGGTACGACTATTTCTGACTGTGTAGAATCAATCGTGTTTTGAACTACTTGCCTGAGATGATCACAGCTTTGAAAGTGCAATAGATGATAAACGTTGTTTCTCCTCGCAGTCCTCGAGAAGCTGTTCTTCCGATTGAAATCTCATATCCTTTCAAACGGTCAGATCTGGTTCTGGCCATACGATCATACTGATACTCTTATCCGAAGTGACTTTTCCTATTGTAAAATATCGGCTAACGACATCGAGTTTTAGTATCAGCAATGTGGTAGTCACATAGAAGAAAAACAGGTTTGTCGCAATCGTTCCAATATTCTCTTCAGGATATCTCCATTCACTATTTTTGAATTGACTCACCTATGAAAATTTTGACTTTATGAAATGGGCTCGGGCGATGGATAGTCTGGGTGGTTTCAGCTCCTCATGCATTGTTTCGCATATTCATGTCTACTCAATAGTATGCAGTAAAGTATAATGTATAGGACTTTGCGGAAAGGAGACTTATTCTTATGACTCTTTTCGTCATTTGCTAAAATTCCGTGAAAGGTGGTGTTCTTTCATTGATCTCTTCCCTCCGACGTTGTTGTTACTACGACCTTGAGTCATATATTTCTTTGCTGACAATATTTTCTTTCTCTGGATCAAAAGAGAATACTTAAATGAACTGCACGAACTTTACAGAGAAGAAGGAAAAAAGAATTGAAGATTGTGAAAATGAATCAGGATCAGCCAATTTTTTTGATTAATCGAAAACTCAAAATTGAGGAGAATGACGCAATGCACGGCCCAATCTGGAGTTGAGTGACGATGTTTGCACATTAGATTTCAATTCTTGGTGTAGTCTCTTATATTCTAGTAACATCCCCCTCTGATGACTCAACAGCTTGAAGCATTCATGGGGGCGAGCAGTAGCGAAAATAGTGAAAAAGACCTTAATTACCCGATTCATTTCTTTCAACATCCTACCCCAATCGTAATCACATAACACATCTGACCCTTCAATTCAACCAATACTATAAGGTTCTCAAACCTTTCATGACACTCAATCTCACATTTACCTGCCATCTCCTTTGAGTGGCTGAGAAATCTCTTCAAACATAATATTATATACAAAAGATAGCTAACATTTCCTAAAATTATTTCCTCTCCCGAAACCAGTTCAGAAGAATGGGTACATCATGCGTGTTGGTTTCACACACCACCAAGTTCTGTATCCAGCGAGGGACAAATCCTCCCGCATCAGAAGCCGTAGTCATAAACCACTCCGTCTCACCTGTAGAAGCCACATAACGAACCTTTTCAATAGAGGTGTAAAATGCAGCAGTAAAGCCGGCCTTTACCGATGGCACTTTGGCAGCCAAACTAACCACAAAGGCTATAGAGTTACCCTTGTCCTCCGGTTTTCCACTAACAGAAGACTCGTCGAAAAAGTCAGAAATATAGATAAAATCGTTGAACTCTCTCTTTTGCAAGTAACTGTTAAATCTGTACTCCGTTCTTACGCGACACCATTTTCCAAAATTATCTGTTGTCTCGTTACTACCCATAGCCTTGCTCTCCCAGTGTTTTACGGCTGGCATGTAGTCAGCTTCGTATTTGGTGTGATTGGTAGGCTCGGTCAGTCGACCATCTGGATCGACGCCAATTACGTATTTACGAAACTTCTCAAACGAGTATTCCTCATCATTTGAAGTTGACCACCTCGCAGCCCACATCTGACCATCGTACCATTTCTTGTGAGTCTTTACATCGGTATCTGCTTTGCCATTCAAAGGCATAGGATACGTCTTGACAAAAGTCCACTGAGAAAGGTCGATGAAATCGTTAGCCTCTTTACAAATCTGCCACCCGTTACGAGGAAGCTCATCCTCTTGCCAAAACTTTTGTTCAAACATGAAGAGAAGCAATCTGCGTATGCACCTGTATGCACGAAGAGGTGAAACTAGCAAAAATAAAAAAAAAAAAAAAGCTCCGCGACGGGGAATCGAACCCCGGTCTACCGCGCGACAAGCGGTAATTCTAGCCACTAAACTATCACGGATTTGTGAAAGCGGAAACGGGAGGATCCTAAATGTAGTGGTATGATCTTCTTCTGGAAATGATGCAAGGATGAGGAAGTCGAACGGGGTTTCAACGGGAGTTATTTTCACAGATGCATGAGCATCAAATTTTAGTCATTAAAATCTCACATTATTTCTGAAGTCTATTATGTATGTATTCATTCGACCTTGAACTATATGTGCTGAAACAATACAACTTGCTCTTAAAGACAGATCACGTGATCATCCGTGAAATGTAAACCGCAGGGGGCCACCATCAGATGACAGATCTCGAATTATATGAGGTTTCAGTTTACATTACGTGTCGTTGTCTCAAGCAAGTCTTTACACCTCTTTGCAAAGAAAGCAAAAACCTTGATGGTTGACGGTATCCTTATGTAAAGCGAGGTGATTAGATCATGGCAGACTAAGATGTCGCACATACCGAGTTAATTCAGCTTTAGCCTGAAAGTTGCAGTCTTAGGATTTATTGAGGAAATATTGCTTTCAATTATAGTTCAAAGAAGCTCCACATCTTCACGGATTAAGACGCCCAGTTCCCCCATCGAATGGCTATATAATCTTACGAGTCCTGTGGTCTGAGATATTCTGTTATGCGGCCCATCCCAGCAGCACGACTTGGTCTCTGCCAGACTCATAAGACAGCTATTGGTTTTTTCGAGATCACCAGGCACAAACCTGAAATTCAGGTATCTACATGGAGTGCTATTTTACAAACAAAGAATTCCGTTGCTTTAAATCCTTTTAAAGTATTTTGTTGATTGTTCAAAAGCAAGCTACTCAATATGTGTATAATGATCTTTTATGTACCCGCGTATACGTCTCTAGAGCTCTAGACAAAGTGTTAGCACAATTGCGAGAAGTTCTCCAAATCTATGCACGGCGGGACGTGGCTCGCATGATGCATACAGTATCAATTTACATACCACGGAAAGCATTCTTGCTTGCTCTTCTTCTGCCCTCATACCTTTGTTTGGATCTGCCCGAGTTTTTGCTCTCAATTTTTGGCTGCTGCTTCTTTTTAGGAACAAATGTAAACTCTGCCTCACCTTTAGCATTCTTGTGCAACCGTACCTCGTTACGTCTTTGGCGTTCATTTTCGCCTGTTTCATTTATCCGGGAAACTTGCCTGTCAAAAGACTCAGGCTCGAAATCCATAACCTCGTCCTCTTCAATAGTAGTGAGTGGCTTCATCTCAGAGATCAAGTCCTCATCCTTTTTACGGTTCTTTGCCAGCTGCATCTTTACCTTTTCGTTTCTGATTCTATCCTGCTCCGAGTCACTTTCTGATTCGGAGTCAGATCCCGAATCACTATCGTCAGAATGGCTACTTTGAGCCATCTCCTCTTCAACAGCCGTTAGGCTCTTCTGTACAGGGTTCAGCTGCTTGAAATCGTGCGACTGTTCGTCAACCTGGAACTCAGGATTGGTGAACATTTCAGCAAAACGATCATCATTAATAGCATCTCCACCAACTTTATCCTGTAATCTTCCAGCCAAGTCCCGATTAACGCTAACTTTTGTATGCGAGATTGCACCAGAAGTTCTGATACGAGACTCGCGCTCTTTTTCAAGTCTATCGCGAACTTCCTTATCACGCAAGTCACGAGAAGAGCCCAAATTGGCAATAAGCTTAACTCTATCGTATAGCTCGTTATCAATAAAGAAACCGTGCATATACGCGCGAAGTACTTTGGATCCTATCAAGTGAGAAATACCCAACTTGTTCACATCCTCCTTACTGATGAACTTGTAATTAGAGTAAACCGTGTCGGATGGCTTTTCTTCAAGCTCTTCCGTAACATTGTCGAGGAACGAGCACCATCGAGGAGCAGGTCCCAGTTCGGGAACGTAGTATGTATGCATCGGGATCCCTTCATTAGCAGTAAAGAACATTCCAGAGTTGGGAATATGCTCAACATCGTTGATATCCACAGATGGCTCCATAGCGCAAAATGCATCCCCGGTAAACCTATCCCACACTTTGGCTATCCGTTTATCAGATGAAAGTATTTTCTCACTTCCCTCCAGCCAGATAAGCTTTTTAACCGCATAACCGTAACCCTGATCTTTTACAATAGAAGGAGCTGCGGTTCTCAAATCGTACAAAAGAGTCTTACCGTTAGACGTCCCTGCGGCAAAATTGATCCCATCGTTTTTGAAAGCAACGCTACTAACTTCCTCCTCGCCTATTGCCAGTTTGGCTACTCGGTCACGTGACCTTGGATCCCAGAACTCTACACTTCCATCTTGCAAACCAGCAGCAAACAGTCCATGGACAAAGGCCACGTCAATGTCATTTACTCCCGACTGTGAGTCAAGGACAAACGGTTGCATAAACCTTCCTCTGTCTAAATTCAGCCTGTAAACTTCTGAGCCTGATGCACCTACGTATAAGTCCGCATTCCACGGATTATATCCCAAACATCTTCCGAATTTGGGTATTCTTGTCTTGTGATGAACTCCCCCTTTTGCCTGAAACTCAAGGCTTCTGTCATTTTGAAGATGAACAGACTTGGACCAATCGTTCGAGAGTATCAGAAAGTCTACGTTCTCACAGTCTGTATGGCGGTCAAACTTTAAGGAAAGATTGGCAAAGTCGTAAACATGAATCTGTGGCTTGTAAGTTCCTGTGGCCATAGCGTATTGTCCATCGGGGGAGACTTTGATCTTGTTTGAAGCTTCTGAAAACTCAAAGTCTTGAATCAAATCGATTCTGTTCTGATAATCGAGATCATTTTTCAGTGATCTTTTTCTCTTGCGCGCAATCCAGTCCGGTAGAGACCGTGAAACGTTCGAACCGGAGACTTGATATACGGAAACGTCACCTCCAGTTGATTTCAGAACCATTATGAAGAAAAAAAAAAAAAAAAAACTGATGGCGCACGACCTCATCGGGTTGTGCAGGATGCAAAGTTTAGCCCTCTCATGTCTTCTCATGTCTGAAATGAGAAATGTTTTGATGATTGATTGATGATTCTGAGCGGGATTCCAGATGCTTTTCGCTCAAATTCATTATAAATCCACGAGTACCCGGTTAATGAATATAACGAGAGTCTTCCACATCTATTGTATCAGCATTTGTTGATTGATTCATACTGTGAGGAAAGTGTTCTCAATGAAAAAGCAGGAATATATCTGGTGACACTTGATTCCTTGTAAGCAATTGAGAAGGTTTTAAGGACAAAAAAGCACCTGGTGTAGTTCAAATAATTTCTGCATGATGCATGCATTCTTTATTGAGGATCTAGGACCTTGGTTTGCACCCATTTCAATCCGGTGAATAATCTTTCAGGAAGAGTTCTCCTTACGTCATCGAAAGACAACATTATACACATTGAAGAACAAGAGACAATAACCCGGATAAAAGATCAAGAGCGAGAAAGAATTTGAAGGCTGGTAGACCAGAAGCTGACTCCCACAATAATCTTCTTAAACAAAGAAAAAACGTTGCACAGATCACCTTAAAACAAAGGCACAGATCGTGTCAATAATTTTTTTGATCACTGCACGACCTCATCGCTATGGATACATTGATAAGCGCACAGTTCTGGGAGATTTTGCATACGAGAAAGCGGCGAAGAAAGAACAATCATGAAGAGGACCGTATTGTAGTATCAGAATACTGCTTTCGTCAGAAAATAGCATGTCCCAAGGAGTTTACTTCTACAACGGTAGATGTTGATCTCAGATCAAGAGACAGCCATCTGGATGTGCTTAACGAAACCCTGTTGATGACGATACCGCTAGATCAAGAGACAGAGGAGATTGTGAGAGCGCATTTGCCACTTTACGAAAAGCCACGCATGGATTATGCTATTCAGCCTATATTTCCCTTGTTAGTAATCCATCGGGAAGACGATTTTGCTTCTGTAGAACTAAAGTTTGGAATTTCGGTCAAAGAGGGAATTCTGCATACAAATCATCAGGTTTTGATAAATCAGTTGCATGAGATACTCAATGTACGCAAAGTGATAAGCGATCCCGACAAAAAGAAAATCACACCAAAGGATTTCTACGACGTTGTTACAGAATCCACCACCACCAAGCCTACAGGTCATATAAGCGTTCCTGGGCTGGACGCAGACCTTTTCCCCTTTCAAAAGCAAACACTGCTGTGGATGCTTTCCATGGAAGGTGTATCGTTCAAGAATAGTCATGTAGAGAAGGAACCATTTCTCAAAGAGCAGCCACTTCAGGCTTGCCTGGATAAACTATCATTTGGGTGGGAAGAAATTGAGATTCCCCACCGTTACTGGTACAATCGGTTTACCGGAAACGTAGTTTCGGAAAAGACTGCAAAGCTCTTAATGGAAAACTTGAACCAACAACCGTGTCAAGGTCTTCTTGCTGAAGAGATGGGGTTGGGGAAAACAGTAGAAACGGTTGGATTGGTAAGGTTAAATCCTCGTCCTACAGAGCAGCTCAATAAACAAGTGTATGATCACGTGGCGGAAAGAACCGTTTCCCAGTGTGGAGCCACTCTTGTTATATGTCCTGAAACGATCTTGTCGCAGTGGGAGGAAGAAGTGCGTACTCTGTGTCCGTCTTTGAAGGTCACAGTGTATGGAGGAGTTTATGGTGGGGACGAGGAAACTGATCCTGTAGAAACGGCACGGTTTCTTTCGCAAATGGATATGGTGCTTTGTTCTTACCAAACTGTTTCGCGCGAGATATTCCGGTTCCAGTTTAATCCAAGCACCCGACCGAAAAGACGATGCGTGAATACTCGTATCGACTACTCTTCGCCGCTGGTGTTGTTGCAATTCTGGAGGGTGGTTTTGGATGAAGTGCAGACCGTCTCCAATAAAGTTTCCAATAGCGCAAAAATTGCCAGGATCGTGCCTCGGTTTCATGCGTGGGGAGTTTCAGGTACTCCAATACGAAAAAGCCTTGACGATTTACATGGAATTTTGAGTTTTTTGCGGTTCCACCCGTTTTGCGACTTTGCATGGAAAAAACTCGTAGAAAACCATAAAGAGTTCACTCGTTTGTGGAGTTGCATAGCCTTACGCCATACAAAGAGGATGGTTCACTCGGAAATCAAGCTTCCGCAACAGAACCGCATTCTTCTTACTGTGCCATTCACTCCAATCGAGCAGGACAATTACAATCACGTTTTTTCCTCCTTTTTGGAAGACGTTGGACTCAACAATAAGGGAGAACCTGCTCATATGCACTGGGAACCCACCAATACCCTTTTGAATCTTATGCGGACGTGGCTGCTCAAACTTAGACAGTGCTGCTGTCATGCTAAGCTTTCCACCAAGAGAAAGCGACAGGATTTGTCTATTGAAGTGCGTTCGGTCGATGAGGTTTTGCAGGAAGTACTTGAGAATGTGGTTAACGAAATCTTGCAACACAACAGAAATTTGTTTTTGCATTTTCTCAAACGAGGACAGCTTTACGAACTACACAAAGATCCCAACAGTGCTCTCGATTGTTGGAGCAAGTCAATGGAAAAACTTTTGCAAATGGACGACAAACCGAAATGGTGGCTGGATATCATACACAGACACTACTTCTTCATAGGGTCCGCTCACTACCAGATGTACCATCCAGTAGAGGAGGAAGTAAAGCTGGAAGGACCTGCAGAGGAGATCCCTGATGAGAAACTTTCGCCAGAACAACTTGTTCACCGAGAGAAAGAGCTTTATTTTTACGACATGGCTGAAAAAGTGAGAAGTGATATCTTGAATGAATTCATCAAAAAGGTGGACCAGCTTATTGGGAATTTCAAGATTTCCGCTCTATTCAGCCACGGCGAAATACCCAAATCAGCAGCAGGCCTGCAATCTTTGAATCTTCTAGAGAAATATTCTCTTTTGATGCAACAGCTCAACTCACAGGCAGACAAACTCAACGACTGGCTTACGGAGACCATTCGTCTTCTCACAATTCCGCTCTCTGGCTCAGAAAATGACGATGAAAAGGGAAAAGAATACGAACAGTCTTTGGATCAGCAAGAACTAGCTTTCACGTACCTCGAAATTGTGCAAATGTGTCTCAAAGATAGAGAGCTAGCCATTATGGCTTTGAACGACAAGTCTGTGCTAAAAATGAAAATCGAGATTCCTACAGGTCCCAGATCGGTTTTCTACGATGAGTTGAGTGCGATCCGAGAAACAGTGATCCCTTCTGCTTGTCATGATGCTGAAAAATCTCTGAGATCTCTTGTTGTTTCCTCTCGGAATGACTTGGAGGCTATGAAGCTCGCTCCTTCTGACAAAGTGCAGGCCAGAATTGCGGAAAAGGAGGTTTTCATCTTTGAAGAGATCCACTCAATGGTGGAGAAAGAGTACGAAAAGCAAAGAAAGAATCTCAATCACATCAAAAGGCACATTTTTGCCCCTCTTAACGATATATACAATGCCCGCATTGAATACTACCGCAATCTGCAGGCGATATCGGATTCGGTCAAGAGACTAGATCCTTGGGAATACCCCGACACACTCGAAAATTCTCTGAAACAAGTGGACAAGCTGGTAGAGGAGACAAAGTCCCGCATAGCATCAAGACTCACCAGAAAACGATACTTGGAGTCTTTGGGGTCGTCGCAAGATCAAATTTGTATTATATGCACAGGCCCCATTACGGTGGGATCGCTCACAGATTGTGGTCATCAGTACTGTCGGAGATGTCTTGAGGAATGGCTTTCGCATCGCAAAGTGTGTCCTCTTTGTAAAAAGCGGGTGGACAAATCACATTTGTACCACTTCCAGTACAACCGGTCCAACCTACAAGGACAGATGGTTGTTGAGCCGGAAGTGAAGTACCGCAAGACAGATCAGCTTTACGAGATATACAAACCGCTGGATGATGAAACATTGCAACAGATTCAAAACACAAATGTGGTGAAACCGTACGGTTCAAAAGTTGACCTGATTGTAAAGCAGATCAAGTGGCTCAAGTCTCAAGACTCGGACACTCAAGTAGTTGTTTTCTCGCAGTGGGCGGATCTACTCAATATTTTGAGCGTTTCTTTGAAACAGAACAAGATCTCTGTTTTAGGCTCGGGGGAGTCTGTAAGGAGAAAGACAGAAAAGAAAATGAAGGATGTGGAGGTTTTCAGAAACGACAAGTCTGTGACTGTTTTTTTGCTCAACGCAAGAGCTCAATCTGCTGGTCTCACGCTTGTGAATGCGTCGCATGTGTTTCTGTGCGAGCCGTTAGTCAATACGGCTTTGGAGTTGCAGGCTATTAGCCGGATCCATAGGATCGGACAGAAGAAACAAACCACTGTATGGATGTTTGCCATTGAGAACTCGGTAGAGGAGTCGATCATCAAGTTCTCGACCCAAAAGCGGTTGGAGCTCATACGCACCATAAAGCAAAAAGATGATGAGGACGAGCGAGAGATTGAAGATATGGTGGAACTGACAAAAAATACTAATGAAATGATGGAGAAGAGGGGAGAACAAGGTGAAGTTGTGAGAAATGAGGACGTGTGGGCATTGATATTCTGTGCGAGTGTGAAGTCGTAGGTGAGTCTTTGCCTGAGATTGTATCTTCATGGAACAGTCTTTCTGGGCTACTCTTCTCATTACTTTTTGTAATTAATCCGTGTAAGAATGGCTTATACAATCACAATATACAGGCAGTTGAAGTACCGAAAGTGTGCTCACATCGTACGCACACTTAGTAAATGTATTATCTCTTGGTATCTATTGACACCTAAATAACTGACTGGAAGATCAGGATAATATAGTGTACAATACACACATAATCCCCGTTGCATATCTAGAAATCAATAGACTTGAATGTGCAGATATGCAACGTTCGATAAATTTGTCTCCTCGCATAGACTGTTGACTCATGATCCATATAAAGCTCACGTGATATTAGATCCATGAAGGTGCATATCGCTTATGCATGTGACTTCGAGTGAAACCCATAGTACCCGCCTTAACAAAGAGTGCTTCCTGCATATATACCGCCAAGTCATTAATCGGTTGATGCTTTAAAGAGACTTCTTCGGAGGCTAACGGTTGCGATTTCAAACATCTTGGAGACACTATGGTGTGAAATGCTCAGTAAGTATAATTACTCAAAGCGGATTTGAAGGCAACAACCAAGGCTATTCGCTCACCTACAAAATAGAAGTCAACCCTTTCTCCTACTCTATCGGAATAGATCAATTCATATTCTTAAAGCTACGAGGCATTTATTTCAGAACTGATTGAGTGACAGAGTTGAGTCCCCTCGTATTGATCATGAGCTTTACACTCACGACAGTCCAGTCATTGTACTTGTGGTAGCTCTCTGTCGTAGTAGTATGCTTACTCATTTACTAATAAAATATGTCGAGTTGTTAAACCCTTTGTGGCAAAGACAATTGCTTGTTCGTAGTGTCAGATATGACATGATTCTCAGGATCCATCTCTTTTGCAGGTATCGTACGATTTCTGACGGTTTGAAAGTTTCCTCTCGCTAGATGATTGTCGCCTTTGCATTCGACTGTGAATGATTGTGGACATTCAATGAATTTTAAAGTAGTAGGCCTAGGCATATGATACCGACCCTTGGGCGTGAATCCACAGAGTGGTTTGTTTGATTGCAAAAAATACTGCAATCTTCTGAAGGTTTGAGACCTATGATACGAGTATCCCTTTCCCATGTTAATCGCGGAAAACTCTGAGAAAAGGAATATGAGTATTTTTGCGGAATGTCCCCTGGTTGAGTGACATATGTCACGTGAGCTTGAAAATCAATTTTAACAAGTCAGGTGAGATTCAGAGTGGCTTTCTTATCAAAAAACAACATACCATTACAGTAGACTTCTCATAATGACAGACGGATAAATACTGCGTGCTTTTGTATATATCTCAAGCCGCACAGGACCAATAATCTCGCTCAATACAAAACGCCTTTAGAAACTCCCTCCTCCTACAACGTTTATGACACTTCTCTGGAGTTGCTCTCCCTCGGCAACGTATACTTCATAAAGCTCCTCTGGAGTTGCCTTCTCACACTCACCTTTTGAGCTCCAATAAAACTATCCACAGTCACCTTGATGGCCCTATCCAGATCGTAACTTGATACAAACTCGCTCAGACGCATTTTTGCAAAGGACTCCGCTATACGCAAAATACTTTCCAAATGTCTCACTGTAATGGGGAAACTCCCTGTGGAGATGCTCTCTCTTCTGAGGTCGGCGTAAACCTTGGAAACCTTGTCCATGTCCATCTGGTTGAGCTTTGGGTGCATTTTTGTGCGAGCATAGAGAATGTACTTGGAAAGAAAGTCTTGTGGAACAGGAGAAATCTCGTTCTCCTTTTCCAAAACCGCACCATCTTCAAGAGGGTGGGATCTCGTATGGGAATCCACTACAAACTGGGCTAGTCTCTCATCCACTTCTGGATCCACCAAATCCTTCACCACACAGAGGATATCAAAACGAGACAAGATGGGTTCTGTGAGATTCACGTTTTGAGACAAATTCAAAGTGGAGTTGTACCTTCCCGATACCGGATTAGCTGCTGCAATTATAGCACAACGAGCTTGCAAAGATGTAACTATACCGGCTTTGGAAATGGAAATACTCTGCTGCTCCATAGCTTCGTGGATAGAAGTTCTATCCTGATCGTTCATTTTGTCAAACTCATCGATGAGACAGGTTCCCTTATCTGCTAGAACCAGGGCTCCACCTTCCAAGGTCCACTCTTGAGTTATAGCATCTTTCCGCACACTGGCGGTCAGACCAACAGCAGAGGCACCTTGTCCCGTAGCAAAAACTGCTCTGTGTGATGTTTTTTCTACATACTTGAGGATCTGAGACTTGGCTGTACCGGGGTCACCCAATAAAAGGACATTGATATCACCTCTGATGGAATGCTTACCATTTACATCTTTTGGAACTCCGCCGAAAAGAGAGCACGCAACTGCCGTCTTGATATCGTTGTGTCCGTAGATGGATGGGGCCATAGACGAAATGATCTTGTCTATGACACCTCTCGTCCTGGAGAATTTGTAGAAATCATCCTCTTCCTCTTTTGTCCACGTGATCCCGGCACCGGCGCCGGTACCGGACTTGGACTTGACGCAGTTTGCTTCAATAACTGTGGCAAAGACGGGGAAACCGTTTCTCGCATTCAGCTTCCCATCGTACGAGTTTCTGTATATACCCACAATCTCCACCTCTTCGCCTGGTTTGGCCGAGTCTACCAAGTCCCACAGTAAAATGACATCTCTGTGACGCGGTAGCCTTCCTGCAGGAACCTCCGAAGGGGACTCTTGCAAAGTGAGACGCTGGTAGTTTCTGTACAGAGTCTTTTCTGCGTTTATGCGAAACGGACCACGTGACTGGCAGTTATTGCAAAAGTTGATCTTTACTTCGGTGTTTGAGTCCTGGAAGTAGGGTCCAAGCACTGCAGCACATTTCAGGCAGTCAAACTTGACGTACTTCAACTGCGGGAAGACACCGGTACGGCGAGTAACAATTCCGCCAACTTTTACTAACGAGTTTAGGTGCGGCTCTCTCAATTCTCGTAAAGAGCACCCACGTGGAAAGCTCGTGATCCGCACGTGCACCTCGGAATGAATTTGTGAGTAATCTGGGTAGTGTAATTCTGTAGCTTCCATGGCCACTACATCGAAAATCTTGAGCATCTGGTCCGGACAACTTACCAAGAACAGAGCCAGGACCGCTTTGGACTCCATGAGATGCGCATACGACACTTCGAGCGACTCGGCATTCACCTCTCCCAAGATCCGAATCCGAGATCCGTACACCGAGCGTCCCTCTGCGTCTGTATATTCCAGTAGGAAAGACTTGAGTTCACGCGCAATTGTTCGCGTTACTTCAGGCCGTATTATCCACTCTGCAATAGAAGGAGCTTTGACATCGGCCAAAGATTCTAGACTCAGTTCCTCGGCCAGAGGATCAATCTCCATCTCGTCTTCCTGCATATCGTCTGCGTAATGATGACGTCTTCTTCTTCTTTGCAACGGAAGTCCATTTTCGTCAAGAGGAACAGATTCCTCGTCGTCCAAGTATAAAGATTTGTTTTTCTCCAACGCGTCTCTCGCATTAAGCCGTTGTTCCACTATGCGACGAGACTGCGCATCCAAGTCAGAATACTGGTTATCATCGATATTGTCCGATCCCATATCGTATGTGTCTTGTTGGTTACTGGAGCGGTAGTCTGCCATCATGTTGTCTCCCATGAGATCCTCGTCATCCATGAGCTCCTCCATATCGTCCACTTCGTCAGCTATGCCGAGCTCGTTTTCGTCCTCCTCCTCGTACGGCAATGCGGGAGATGACGGCGGCATCAGCGGCGACGACGGTTCCTCAGTCTCGTCGATTTGTCTCTTTCTTGAAGTCATGTTCGTTTTGGTTAATTACGTGCAGCTACCCTTTTGGGTAAATTAATTACGCGTTTGTGGTCGTGCACGAGCTCAAATTGTGCACGTGACTGGATTTTTCTGAGATGCTTGTAAATACTGTTTAGGTAGCTTTGTGTCAATAGGATCCGCGTAAGTGTCAAATCTGCTGATCTTTTTTGAGCAAAGTCCTGGCTCTCGATCTGATTTGTGACAGTTGGGATCTCCGTTCTGATTAGTATCGCAAGAGAGGATAGGTAGCCGTTAGTATTACTCGAAATTTTAATTGTAAGGCACTAGGATTGATGTATTCGTTCCCGGGCAGAGGACACTGATCATTGTGTGAATATACGAATGCTTTTCGAATCCGTCTGACTGGTCGCTAAACCCTCTTACATATTTTAGCTCATGACTGTTCGACGGAAGAGCCTTTGGCAAGATTGAGATGCGGGATGTACAGCGCATATTTACTGGTCTCATGTGATGTGAGATCAGTAGAAGAGGGTCTCTTTCGCAAGACATTTTTGTTCGTATGATTTATTTTCTCGGCAGGTGAGAGATGACCGGAAAACTTGATATACACAAGTCTTCCATGCCAACTTCCTGACCTGCCTATTCGAATAGGAATAGCTTTACCTTTTGTTTACTCATTTTGTTTGCATTTACACTCTTATAAACACCTATCGTTGATCATGAGATCCGAAAGCTTTCTCCTGATCTCAAAACTGTACTCATTTGTTGGAAGCACTCTTCAATCTCTCTTACATTTTTCTTTATCTTACTGCAATGAGATTTGTAGTCTGGTATGATTGCTTTGACTTAAAGGTAATTGAATCTGGTCTGAAATCACATATATGGTGAGCAGGGAAATTGGACACTGTGGACAGTAATATTCAACAGCGAGTAACAACCCGCAACTTGCAGGCTGCTTTTATATTGATTATCCAATCAGATCGGCATTTATGAAATTTGAATAACACAAAAGGTAAAAAGGAGTATATAAATGTAGACTCATATGGAGTAAAAGGATGATGCAGCATGCAACATCTATCAGAACAGGCTTTGATTGAAGGCAGTCACACAAGACTTTTAAGACTGCACTGAGAATAATATGAGGATAGGAATCAAAGAAGACATATATAAGTGGGTAAATTGACGGTTTATTAACCTTTCAGGAACAAAAAAACATTTGCGAAGAAGCGTAAGCTGAGAAAGTATTCACGCAGCAAAAAGCATATGTAAGGATTTGTTTGACACGCAGATTGTGTGCGGAAAATTTGGTGACGCATCCAGCCTTGGCGCCTTGAATAGTTTCCAAAACCACTCACAACATTTCCCTTTATTACTTCATTCTTTTTAGCTATCCTACGCCATGTCATTTCATCATGTAATCATTTATACTTTATCAACTGCTGCATGCTATCCTCGCAAACGATAGCCTACTCAATAAAACGTAAGGGTGTAACCTCTACTTTACATAATGGTGGCCTTTCATTTTTGCTAAACGGAAAATCATCTAAATCAACTGTCGTTACTAAAATACGTAAGTACTTTTGCCTATCTCTTCTTTTTCATCTTATGGTTGTTTCACCTCCTTCAAGTACTGATCCTAGAGCTGGCCCTTCTGCTTCTGATGCTAGTAAATGGAGACGCCAACTCACTCGCGAGAGAATAAGAAGACAGCGTGAGAGACGTAAACCGTCTATTTCTCATAATCAGGTAACTGCTGCTTCTCACAATCCTCTCAGCCATACTTATAATCATCAACCATGGGACACCGCGATTACTGCGCATAGAGTGCACACAGGCAAAGATTTGAGGCCAGGCAACTGAACTTCTTCGCAACGCTTCTACCCTTATGCAACTTTCTTGATGCTTCAGTAAGTGAGTTCGGAAGAGTGATGATTTTCAAACAGTATTCTGCTTTTAGCAGAGCACAGAAGATCCTATCATTTCCTTTATAAAACCACTCGAAAGCAGAGCCTCAATGTCTATCTATCTATTCAAGGTTTGGTTGATTAAGCACATCAGCCAACTATGAATGTGATACCTCTCAACCTGCCCATATTGTATCTGGATCTGGTTGGGATTTCTTGTTCAGCCACTAAAATTCCATGTGATCCTATTTCTCAACTCTGGTCTCAGTACCACAGTACATTTATGATCGCATCAGAAAAACATTCGGAAGAGAAAGTTTGTGGATTTTAAATGCCCAAAAAAAGTCAAAGAATTCGTCAGTGTAACATTACGATAAAGTCCTCTCCAGCACTCATCATTCATTGCATCGGGGAGGGAGTCATCACTAACCAACAAGCAATTCATGATCTAATTCACTGGTGCCCTCCAAGACTTCTATCACCTTCCTAATCAATCCAAGTTCATCTACCCACAAGTCGTCATGGAATCATACATTAATCTATAAATACGTCGTAAACCATCATTATCATTCAGTTCTCATTCATTTCTCATACTGCCAAATTCAACTGCGATACAGCCAACTCCCGGTGCTTCACCAAAGTGCGAATATCATACTTGTCGTCTTCCGACTCTTCTGACCACGCATCTTCATCCTCTGACGAAGAGTGTGTTAGTATTGGTAGTTGGTCTAGTTGAAGCCCTGCAACAGCAGAGCCGAGTTCTGCTAACTGAATGGTTGGCTCACTGGGGTATCTCGATAACTGGTAGTCATCCTCGTCATCTTCAGAATCGGACGAACTACTCTTCAATTCCACAACCCGCGATTCCTCTTCCAAAAATTCGTCGTCGCTCCATTCATCTTCCGAGCTATCACTGCTAGAGCTGTCGTACTCAACTTCTTCGACTCTGACGAGCGTCTCAGGTTTAGAAGGAAGCTCAAACGATAATTGTGGTGGCTGCTGTACAGACTCAATTAGTCTGTCCAGCATGTTGGCATTCAGTACAAGCTTGCGAAGGTTTGGTTCTGGGTGGAGGGCCTCTCTGGAGAGTTTGGCTCTTGCCTTGGATGCTAGAAGGTGTCTTTGAGAATACATGTTGTATAAACATGCAAGTCACTGCATTTATGTAGTGGCCTGATGAGTAATGGTTCGGATGTATGACTAACCTCGCGCTTAAGTTCGGGGTTAAGACGGCTCGGACTTAACTTTGTTTCCGCCGAAACACTTTTTTTTTCTGCCGAATTTGTAAGCGAATTCCGAGGTCCGCTAAATCGTCCCGGCTATCGGAGAACGCTTTTTGTTTAATAGCTATCGCTTTTGTCATGCGTAAAGGCATTCTATTGTGCCATGATGATTTTCCTAGAAAGATGTTGGACGAGTGACCATAAGCAGTTTGCTCGAGGCAACCGTAAGTTGATCTTCCAATCTAAATTTGTCATCTTGAAATTGATAATCAACTGCCAGGATATTGCATAGACTAGTATATGCTCCTTCAAGATTCGACAAAAGAGTCACTCCCACGCAGAAGAAGTGCAGTGAGATATCCTCACATTGAGACTGCGAGATGTTTTAATTACGAGTATGAGCCGAGCCAAAAGCCGGGTTCAAGAATGAATTGTCGACTGATACGTGTCAAGATAGCTCGTAAATGATCAGATCTTGCATACAATGATGGCGAACCCATGCCTCTGCATTGCGCGGTTCACAAGTAGTGTATAAAATTCCTTAGTTTTGGTACGCAAATCTAGATCAATCGTTCTCCAGACATTCATATATGCAGCTGGGATGGCCGAGACACACAGTGGATACACTGGAGAGATGGGAATACGTAAGGAAAATGCTCTTTACGGTTGAAACCTTTGGTCAATTAGGCTCTTTCACTAAACATGAAGCAAATCACCACATCAGCTATTTGTTTGTTCAACAGGAATGTAGCAAATTCGTGTCACCAGCGCAGTTAGCTTTTTCGATCAAATGCATCTCTTGAAAAGATAGGGTTAAGTGGGTGGGATCTCAACCCATTGTTTTGGCCCCAGGAAGATTTAATTGACGTCTTTGTTGTGAAAAATGGTCTATACCAAAAGCACGAAAAGCCAGCTAAACGTTGAGCGAAACACACACCCGAAAACAACTTCAACCCTGCCTTTTCAACGGTCCAAAAAGTTCACAAAGGATCAAAGTTGTTGCACACACTGATACAAGTAATCCTGAATGTCTCCCCTAGCATGTACACTTTGGGATGCTTTCCATATTCCACAAAATCTGGGGGTTCTGGCTTTGTTTAGCTCAAACCTAACCAATCCCAGCGTTTGTTTCCCTGAACCAAAAAAAAGCCATCCCAGGAGTTTCTCCTCTAGCGTATATTAAAGCTGTTGGAGTGAAAAGCTCGCAATCGAACGGCCAAAATTCACTCACATCAACGAAAGCCTCTCAAAGTCATCCACGTGAACGCTTGGAGCCCGGGTGACATTTCTATGTCTTGAAGGATACCCCACAGACGAGACAGGATAAGAGGCCCTAACTCGAGTCTCGCTCTCTTTTTCCAACGCCACATTATAGTTCACCAGCTGAACACTTTTGATTACAAATTCCGGCTCGATGATCTTGACTAGTCTTTTCAGCTCGTCAAAAACTGCAGACCCATTATCAAAGTCACAAAATTTCACAACAAGCCCACCGCAAACACTGTCCCTCGTGAGAGGATACTTCTTATGAATCAGAATGTGCCTAACAACCAAGGAGCTCACTTCCACCAGAGAGAGATCCATTTTGACGGAATCCAACATGAATTGGAGAAGCAGGAAAAGTCCCAAAGAATTATACACAGAAATCAATCTCTCCAGTGCAGTCAGACAAACTTTAAAGAGAGCAGGACGGTCTGAGCAAGTCTTGAGAGAGCTAAAAACAGACACAAGATGGAGCTCTATAAAGTGGATGGTCAAGTCTGAAGGCGGATCGTATTCTTGAATTAGATGAGCCAAAAACCTCATACTGAGCAAAAGACAGTCCGGCAACAATAACCTGGTGTTGTGGCCAGGCTTGCAAAGAGTTGCAGACATGGGGTTTTCACAGCTATTCTCATATAGAGGTTCATTTTTCGGTACTGGAGGGCATGTTTCTAGGTTGATTATTTCTTTAAAGTGGAATGGCACTTTGCCATCGATTGATTCTGCAAGCAGGAAAGACACCTGACTGGCAATTGCCGGAAGGCAAAGTGTGAGACCGAGATCGTTGGCAAGTGAGTGCAATTTTAAGCCCTTTTCGTCACTTGCGAATGAGTTTACAAGTGTTGCCAATGCCATTTCCAGATTATTCAAAAACCCAAACTCGCTCTCCAGATTGAGGCGATGCTGGACGCAGACTTCACAGAGTACAGAAAGGCACCACGTTGGACTGTTTTGTGGCAGTGATAATGTTTGAATACCCTGATCCGAGAAGGGTAACATTCTTGACGGGTACAATGAGAATTGAAACTTTAACGATGAAAGCAAATGCGTCGTGACTTGAGTTTTTGAGACGGAATCCAGGGACTCCAGTACTGATGGATTATGCGATAGAAACAGCAATAAACTCTCCTTTTCTGCGGCTGATGGGAACGATGTTATGAGCTGCAAACAAGAGTCCTGCGAGACTGCGAATCTCATCATTAGTGCGTTTGTATGACGCAATGGAAAGGTTCCAATTCTCCCACCATTTATGTACGCCAAAATTCCCATTGGATTAGTTTCTTGCAAGGAGACGATTTTCGACCAAACGGCTACGAAATCAGAATGTTCAAAAAGGAGCATAAGGGTTCTAGTTAAAAGCGTGTCCTGAAAGTGGTAGCTCAGCAGTGAGCATAGCTGGGCCGTGATATCATCGTGGTTCAGTTCCAAACGGTACGAGGAGGCCACTATATAGACCAGCGGGGTGACCAGGTCCAAGGATCCCAGTGGAGTGGATTTCATCTTGTAGTTGGGGTGGGACGGATCATAAATGTCGAAGTGGATGCGAAAGATTTCTAGAATGACGTTGTAAATATTGAGCGCCTTTCCAAAGTGGATTGGTTCCCACTGAGAGTTGGAGCGAATCATTTGTCTGACGGTGGCGACCGCTTTTTCAATGGCTTGGAGCATTTCGCGGTAGAATCTAGCCCCCTGAATTTGAGGAGACCCCTGAAATATAGGCGCTGGGAACCTGAACGGAGGGGCCCGCAGGAAATGCGGGGAAACATCCTGACACCATGACAGCTGGTTCAACTTTGTCAGCTGAAAAGAGACTCAACGAGAAATGTTGCTTCAAAGTGCGAAACGCATATTCTTTCGACAGAAGGCCAAGAAACCTAAAACATCTTTTATAGACGCTCTGCGTTTGACGCGCCTAAAGTCGAAGGAGATTTCCGATCTATTCAATAAAGTTGCCTCGAGATTCGAAATGTTCAACGAATATGCTTCCTGGCCGCCTGCTTTTTTTGAGTCTCTATATATTCTCTGATACTTGCCGTCTACGGAGAATGTTTTCTGATGAGACTAAACTCTTGGATGTTGGACGCCCAGAAGGTGAGACTAAGATTTTTACAAAGTATTCTGCCGGATTTTCAAAAGTGACAATGTCCGTCAAATACAGAAGCACAAGAAGAAAAGACCAGCGTTTGTGAGTAAGGGAAGACCGAAAGAATGGGAAGACTGCAGCTTCGAATGATAGGCAGAGGTTTCGGAAAGCTATTATCCTCCATCGGTGATTTATTCCATCAAACTCGGTTTTTCACTTGATTTTCTGCTCATAAATATCAGATGGTATGAAACTCAACCAGATTTACCCATGTTATTAGACTTTCAAAGTCTTTCGATAATGTTCACCCAGACTTACGATAGATTGTTTGTAGACGTTATGATGCGCTGTATTGGGAACTTTTGATTGTCCGTATATAATTGACCGAAAGCACCTCTCATTGAAGCAAGACCTCCAAACGCGCAATGGACTAGCGACAGACTCACCTTCATCGCATAAAACGCGCTGTCTCACAAGATGCATCAGGCAGTTTAAGCTGACTCTCACTGACTATGCTCAATGACTATGCATTCCTCTACAGCTAATTTCGAACATCAAGCTTACAGGAGTATCTTCCCGTCAACCAGATTCCTTCCCCATTTGAATATTATAAACTTTTTCCATCGGTGAATGTTCCTTGAATATGCTTTTGTTTGTCACCTTTGCTCTGAACTTTTGTGCGAAAATCTCAACCGCTAAATACCCAGTCTCGTCTTGACCCTCTCGTAAACGTAAAAGGAACAAGCAAACATGGGCACAACCTTAATAAAACCAATGCTCAACCCTATATAAAAACCCTTCAATCCACCCTCTCTATATATTATGTTTGCAGTCTTTGCAATATTGAAATACTCTCCGCTTTTATTTACAACCCCACCCACTTGCATTCTTCTTCTGATAACCTCAAACGGATAAGCGGCAGCCTGGGCAAGCATTCCGGCTGACCCACCTGCAAGAAGCTGAGCCCACGTATGCAGAGGCTTACGCTTATCATGAGACGTTTTTTTAGTATGTGCTAATTTTGTCGTTGAGCTCCTCTCCTCATTTCTCACAGTCATGTGCGCTAGACGTTCACTTCTCAGTAAATCATGAAACACGTCGTGTGTGTAGAAGGAAACCCCGGCGTACGGAATCATCCCCATAATGGTTGGAGCAAAACCTCGATAAAAGTTGGAAAGGTTCTGTAGAACAACCAATGGGGACTGTGACTTGGTTGTAAGACTCAGACGCGGGGTCTCGTGATAAATAGTGTTGAAAGTCTTGAGAAATCGACCCTTGTGAGAAGCTTCCCAATGTTGGGTCTGAAAAGCTAGACGAACTCTTATAAGGTCTAAAGGGTATGTATAAAAAACACTAGTAACTCCCGCTAGTGAACCAGTGAGTAGTCTTCTACCTGCGGTCTCATAATCATCAGTGGGAATCAGAACTGTTCGAAGTTGTTCATACATGACGAATTTTATAGCTGCGTATGGGAAAATCCTTAACAAAGTAGCCGAATGTCCTTGATAAAGCCCCCATAGTCCGTCCAAAGTGTATATATTTTTGACAGCCTTGAATAAACCACTGAAACTGCCACTGAATTTTTTGTAGTCCGGATTCGATGTCTGAAAAAGAATCTTTACTCGGTCTAAAGGAGCGATTAAA
>JAJLWQ010000146.1:0-15331 GCA_030570875.1 Citeromyces matritensis
CATAACAGCACAGTCCTCTATCCAGTGTTCTATACCAACCGAATACTCTTGTTGGCAGAAGGAGCAGATTCCCCCTTTGGAATAAAGCCTTGAAAATACCAGATGAGAGAACCTGGTTAGCGCATCTACCTCAAACGGATTTTTGAAGTACAGCGATGCTAGCTGTTTCCAGAATTTCGTAGCATGTATCCGAATGGAGGCAAGTCCATCTGGTGACTCTCTGACATGTCTCAAATGTGTTCCAATACTCGCTGAAACATACGCAGGAATATGCTTCTCATAGAACTTTGTAGCCACTTGCCTGAAGGATTCAGGTGAAAGTTGATGATCCTGCAAATCTCTTAATTGATGCAACACTTGGAGATGGTATGGAAGTTGCTCAAGTCCACCATTGCAATCTTCAGTGCCACCCACCGTGACCACAGAGTCCGAGAGGTTTGTTAGAACGAACCAAGCCTCAAGAGCTTGATACATCCTATGAGTGAATTGGGGAAAATCACAGAAGTGGGGGAGGCTGGCCACAAAAGAGTTGAAATACTGACACAAGGCTGACACGCCAGTTGGCTCTGTCTTATGACCCAGGAAATCCCACTTCGTCCACTCACATCCTGTCTGAGCGACAATGTATCCAACGAACGCTTCTAAAAAGTCCCTCGCAAATGTTTGATGGGGTTCATCTGCCTCTCCAAACAGGTCAAAAATCCACCTTGCTCTCCGCCCGTAGAGATGTACTTTTAAGTCCATCAGACCATAGTAACCTTTGTCTCTGGGACCCGTAAGCAACCTCAATGGAATGAGAGTTTTAAAGGGGGTATGTTTGTGTATCCGCAAGCAGACTTCTTTTTCGAGAGCGTCCAAGTTCTCAGAAGGGATTGGATCATGTTGATCCCAGTAAAATAGTTTGGAGTAGACGTAACTGTTTACCAAAGAAGTACGCACACTGACAGGCAGGCCATACATGGTTGCCTGTGTGAGGTAATCAATGGTATTCGAGATTTTGCTCCCCCAATCATGGGAGAAGTAGTCTACCCCTAGGTATTTACCCCTGTATGAGGACAGGAGATGGACTTCAACTTCATGGAGGAAAGAAGGGATAGTCTCAAAACGGTCGGGAAGGACAGGTTCAGTTCCCGTGAGTAGAACAAGATGGGATTTTTTTGTGTTCAACAGGCAACCAGAAATGGCTGAAAATTGACGCCATAACTTATCAAAATGATGGAAGTCTAAGCGGTCTTTAAGAAATACAATCACATCGTCAGCATACAACTGAATCTTAAGCTGAAGTCTTCTCTTCAGGGGGGACGAAAATTCAACACCTTGGAGTGTTCCACGGACCGCTTCAGCTAAAGGCTCCATGCACAGAGCGAAAAGGCTAGGTGCAATGGGGCTACCCTGTCTCAAACCAGACTCCAGCCTGAAAGGAGCGCCAATGGCTTTGTTGAGACTTACAACCGCAGATTGATTTTCATTGACATTGGATATGAAACGCAGAAATCTATCACCAAAGTTGAGATTAGTCAATAGATCAGAAATGTAGCTGTAACTCAGTCTGTCATATGCCTTGTCAAGGTCCAACTGATAAATGGAGGCCTCCTTGTCGGAAGAGGTGGGCGCGGCAAGGCAACTTTCCCTAAAGACCCTTAGGTTTTGTATATTATCCTTCGGGTCTCTACCCGGGATGAAGCCTTTTTGGTCAATGCCCACCAAAGATGGTAAGACCTTTGTCAGTCGCCTATTCACAACTGCAGTTGCCAAACGGTAACTAGTATTGGCTATACTGATAGGGCGCCAGTTGGCAAACTGACGTCTGTCTCCCGCTTTTGGAAGGAGCTTCAAATGGACAAGCTGAAAGTCCTTGGGATTCTCTTGGGTCTGGTGTAGGTGGTTTACCAAGTCCATCAGTAATGGCCCCAATACAGGGAGCTCCTTGAAGTACAAAGAGTAAGGGATACCATTAGGTCCAGGTGTGCTGTCCTTGAGGGCATATTCAGACACAACTTTCTCAATCTCTTCTAGGGTATATGGTTTATCCATGTACTCTTTCTGAGATGAAGATAAGGTTTTGTGTGAAATGTGCTTGTCAAAGAAGACGTTCCGCTCAACAGAACTCGTTGCCACGTACCGGAAGGTATTCTTGAAGTGACTGGTAGCTTCGTGCAAGGTACTTGTCAGGTTTCCAGAGGTAGCAGAAGGGTATGTTTCTAGCTGTCTCCTAATTTTGATGCGCCTATTAAGAGCTTTATAGGTTAGACCTACTACCAGGCATTTTCCCCTCTGCTGAAGACCTTTCATATCGAGATCATCGGCAATGTTGGACACCTTTCGATAGTTGCGGTGCTTAGCTGTCAAATTCTTACCCATCAAGTTGATGTGACATATGGTTCTGTCCCACTTCCTCGAGGGGTTTATAAGGAAATCTTCAGAGTCAGAACCCGAATCCCTGGGAAGTAACATTTTACGCAAAGCTGTGTGATCTATGATCCTGTTTCCTAATTGGAAGTATCCTCTTCCCATTTCGGTGCCCAATTCGTTAATGGTGAAGGAGATTTGCCTGTGAGTGGAGTACCTAGTATCACTTTGATCAATCAAGGTGATTCCCAGCCATGGGATAATGTTCCACGATACATAAAAGCGATCAAGGCGTCTAGCATTGCGGCCAGTCCCAGGGTAGTTCGTGGCTTCAGTGATGTTATTGGGAGGGGGGAACAAACGGTAGGTATCCTTAAGCCTATGTTGACGTAAGAGACTCAGCAAATCTACGACGCTGGTATCGGAAGGGGTCCTGGCTATGAATTGCTGGTCACGAACGTCCGTGACGCAATTGAAGTCACCTCCAAGGATGATCGGGTGCGTAGCTGGAAGCGCTGAGCTGTTAAAGATTATATATATACATACTAAAAACATGGCACAAGAAGTAGCACCCAACAAGAGTGATTCACCAAACAGAAACGACCCAGCCTGGACTGCTAATGAAAATGGGAATTCTAGGCCTAGCCGATTTTCATGGGTCAAACGACTGATGAATAAGCCTTCTGAAAAAGCACCACACACAAGGCCATCTGCTCGCACAGTTCGAGCAAATAATGACATTGGCAAATCAGAAGAAGGTCACTCAACCTCACCGCATTTGGATCTAGACCGCCAAAGTATGCGTACAAACAATACAAGTACAGCACCTATTGTATCGATGTCAACCGCGTCATCCAAGTCAAGCTCATCTGGTGGACATCCCACAAGCGTGTATACTTCAAACACAACGGCTCCAAGTACAGCTGCTCCCTCTAATTTGACCAACCATACAAGTCCTGGACTCACTTTGTTCAACCAGCATCCTGCAGGCTCGAACAATGTATCTTTTTCGCATAACCCGGACGCTGCCTCCGTTATAACTTTGGCTAGTTCCTCAAGAGAGAGACGAAGAAGCATAGAAACGAATGCTAGTACTCACGGAATGGCTCCTTCTAGTATTATTGAGAGAATTCACGGACCTACTCTGTACACGTCGCGTAATACAAGCAGGCACGATGTCAATGGTGACTAATGACTTTATAGAACTTGGGAATGGATTATTTTATGTTGCAATTTAGATATCAGGATTGTGGTAGTCTTCTACACATGTCAGCAGCAGAGTAAGTGTTGCAGTAAGTAACAAATAGTGTTTTACCAAAATCCCAGCGAGTTATCAGGAAGTATGAGAAGGGGAGCTTACTTGGCTACAACTTGAATTATCAGGAAGGAAAATGACGACAGCAGTCACCTTCTAGAAGTTGTTATGTGAAGATACGGCTTAAGACAAAACATTATGCTGCGTGCAGATGCATAAGCATGCAGTAGACTGCATGAAGACTGATTGTTGTAGTTGCACCAAAAGACCTAAACAAAGGAGGGGCCGATAAGGGCCGGTGTTGTATTTCATCCCGAATGTAGTGGGTGACGTTCTTGCTCAGTCATCTAGCTAAATATCACTTATCGTTCTGGCATAAGACGTCCTACCTAGAGTTTGCACCCCCGATCGAGACACATAGTAAATACTGATTGGCCAGTATGAGAAGGCACTATGCATTTGCATCAAGTGGAGAATTGGCAGCAAACTACTGGCGGTATATTAAGAGGCATTATTCCTCTGTGTTATACAACAAATCCGGTATCTCTATATATAAGAGAATACCAAGTTTTCACCCATCAACAATCGCAACTAGCGAGAGTACAAGAAGGTCCCCAAAAAGACGGATCCATGATGAATGTGACTTAGCCATGCCTGGTCCCTCACCTCATTAAAAAAAATGCAATCAATTGGATTTCAGATAAGGCATAGTGCCAGGCCTGCCACATATAAAGGAAATTCTCAATACGGTTTCTCTTGAACTACATCTTTCTGGTCATGGGGAGCCCATAGCCTTGACAGTAGAAGGTAGTATCAGCAGCACTGAGACCCGCTACATTGCCGTCATTGCGAATTAATCGCAGGCGCACCACCATGAGGAACGGCACTGGATCAATTTCTTGCCCAATACTGCCATGCGCACCATGTGCCACACTGCGATTGTACTTTAATAAACCGGTTGTCTAAGAGGATGCGAGTGTACTCATTGTTTCGGTTTCAGAAAACCATTAATAGGTTTATGTGACTGTGTTAAAAGAGCTGCGAGATTTCATGCACCATGTTACGGTAGGTTTTTGAAACCATTTTCAGTGCTTGATTCTAGGCGTGCTGGACGCTCACCCTCAAGGAACCGCACTGGATGAACTTGCTGCCGAGCGAGGCACAGCGTCAGATTGCGCCCACGAATACCTTCAATTTAAACGGAGCGTATGATGCGCTGCTCCATAAGCTCCAGTAGATCCAGCAGTTCTTGATGGAGGCGTTGCTCTTCACGTAGTGCAGCGGCTTGGACCATTTTCTCATCATTAATATTCAAAGTCCAGCGTTGCAAGAAGTAATTTTAATTCTGGATAAAGCCACACCTTGATTTGATCACTTTCCATATCAGAATAATTTCACAATCTCTGATTAGTTTCAAAAACATCTCTAGGTGCATCACCCAGTTGTTCTGGTCCCTTACTCAAGACTGATAGAGCAGCGGCTTCTGCAAAAATATTCTCGTGATTGTGAGATTTGTTACCCATGACGGTTAATTTGTGCTCAATTTCCCCTTGCATGACTGTGCATGAGCTTCCCGTTGATTTGTGAGTGAATTCTTCCACCTTTCCATGCTGAAACCGATCGGCTACTCAGTTTATTTGATGTGGAACGGTGGAAAAGCCAACAATCGAACCTCTGGTTCAGTACAAAAGCAGTGGAAAACGCGGTCTTCGGCAAGGTTTCAAATCTAAGTTGATATGGACATGGCAAGTTAAGCAGATCATGATGGTGCTCAGCTTTGTTCCGCTGAAGCTAGAACTCACCAAATCCGATATGCCTGCTTCTCCAAAGCTTTTCAAGAGCACAAATATGCCGGGTGCAGTCGGCATGATGCATAAAATATTGAGGATAATGCCCTTAGTCATCTTGGGTTACTATAATGGGGACGCTCCCATCAAAGTGATTGGATTTGATGGAATAGCTATAGTGAATTCCCCCGAAGAATCCTCTACAGTTTCGACCCAACACCTCTACTCCCGGCGATAGCACTCCAAAAGCCCCGGACACGTCGGCCTCTAGGACTTGTTTCGAATTTCGTTCTGGAGACAAGGAAGCTGAAATATCAGATGTCAAAGTGGACAGCGCTATTTCTTTTCATTTGCAAACGCTCATGTCTTTGAATTTGGACTCTCTTACATCACCGCAGCAGGCGCTTGTTGATAGCAAAAAAAATAGAAGACCAACTTCAGTGGATTCTCTTGTTCCGTCTGTCCATCTTGTTACTGAGCGAGATAGAAGATTAAGGAAGGAGAGTCTCGTTACTGAGATCTAGAATTATAGCTTTTGTTGTCATTTCCAGAAAGTCGTGTACCCCCAATCCGTTATCGTGGTTACCCTCACCATGCATCATTTTTTTGTTTACGTTTCATAGTAAAAAAAGTGACTCTGTCTTTTGATGCAATAGGGCCAGTTCCTTGAAATATTCAAATGGCCGTCAGCACATGCGATGGTGAACTATACTTACACAACCTTTCTGCATTCATCAGAACGCATGAACGGCAACTAGCTAATGCTTTACAAGCGTACAAGAAGCCGGCTTCAAACAACACAAGACAAAAGGAAACAGCACCATCTTATGACAAACCTATACGGCTTTCTCTCACGGTTCATCACTTGTTCTACATTTTGGGAAGGTTTCAAGAGCTTGGCATAAATGTGGGTCCCATGAATATTCGACTGGATGACGAAGATAGCCATGTGAACTATGTTTCATTCCTCTCCGATTTCCACCACTCAAAGTTGCGGGCCTCAGATGCCCAGTCCATCCATTCCATGTCCAGTGTGCAATCAGTCATGTCTAGTGTATCTGCATTGTGGAGTTCTCTCAATGCTGGTCCAAAAAATAAGGAAAATATTGTATTTGACATCAAATATCTCTGTTCTGCATTTACAAAACTGCCCTGTCTACGGCTGGCCCCCGATAAAAAAGCCCGCTTGATCGAGGGTAGTGAGGAGTATCCGTTTGATACTGCGGTTCCGATCCAGATTTTCAAAAACATATCCGTCTTGGAACTTTCAGAATGCGAGCCAAAGGAACTTTACGGCTGGGTTCAGCTGAGCGAACAAATCAAATTTTTAGTAATCAAAAAGACTAAGATCACAGACCCAGCAGAAGTGCTTGTCGATCTGGTGGAAAACGACTGTGGACGAAGGAGATCCTCTTCTTACGGCGAAACCATGGAACAGAATAGCTCACCAACTACAAGACATATTCCCATCTCTTTAACTGGTTCACTGGAGCACCCGCTCTCTTCCTCGCTCTCTAGTAGCCACAATAGCTGGATCCCTGATCTGGTTCCCCCAAAGGAAGAAACCTCAAAGCCCAAGGTTTACAGGCGATCGTACCAGACGAAACATGGGCCCATGTCCCCCAATGGGAGACAGTCCAGAAGATCCGACTCTATTTCCAGGCCTCTCAAAGAAGATCACCCACCACGATGGGGTCATCTGAGACACTTGTCTTTATCGGACAATAAAATTACAAGTATCAGCCGAGGATGCTTGGATAACCTCAAATCGCTCTCCTCTTTAGACTTGTCTAAAAATAGCTTGAGCGAGATCCCTGTATGTTTGGCAAAGCTGGTAAATCTGAAGTCTCTCAACTTGTCCTATAACAAGCTTTCGAGTTCTAAAGGGTTCGCCCGGGGAAGTTTTACGAAACTCACCATTCTCAGTTTGAGGGGGAACAAGATCTCGTCGCTGGAGAGTCTGGAGAATTTTGTGAGTTTGGAGAAACTCGATCTTCGCGACAACCAACTTGCTCAGGTGAGACAACTGAAACCGTTATTGCAGCCGTGTGAGTTTGAGAAGAAGCTGGTTTTAGAAGCTCTGTATGTTATGGGTAACTCGCTCACAAATAATCGTGGCTACCGCATCGAGCTATTCAATCTTTTCAACGCTCTGGACTACCGCAACACTTTGAAACTCGATGGGTCTCGGCCCGGAATCTTTGAGTCACGGCTTTTGGCGGACGAAAAGGGCGCAGAGATAAAATTGAAGCAGTTTCTCGATGAAAGCATCATCAGTACAATGACGGAGAAAATGTCCACTTTGAATATAAACCGTATAGAGACACCCACAGAAGTTGCCACTCCTACGAGCCCCACAAGGACGTCTACTTTTATTCATCAGCTCAAGACGGCCCGGGAAACAGAGCTGTTCCCCTTGAGTCCACCGGCAAAACCATTTGCTCGCGGGTCACAGTCGTTTGAGAACACCGTTCCGAATCAGACTAGTGAATCCATCGATACCCTTGTACAAGCATCAGACACTCACACGATTGGCGGGGAGTCTTGTTCTGGCTCTTTAAAACGCAACTCTCAGGACTCCAACCCTGCACATCGCATTTCCACCGCTACTCCGGCATTGCCCGTTATAACGGCCACCACTACTACCATCACCTCGTCACTTGCACCATCGGGAGAACTCGAAAAGGATGCCACAAAACTTGTAGCTGAGTGTAAATAGATAAGCATATTTTTAGTCATTCTTTTTTTAGTCATCTCTTTTTTCAGTCATCTCTAGTCCACAACCGCACACTCTTGTCCCACCCGCTGCTTACGATAAACTCACCGTCTGAGCTCACATCGCAGCTCATCACTTTATCCTGGTGGCCCTGAAGAGTTTTAACCTTGAGCCAATTGTCGGCCGAGTACACGTTCACCTGGTTGTCGTAGGAACTTGAAGCGAGAAACGTTCCAGAGTTCTTTTCGCCTTTGAAAAAGCGCACATCGGAAACCATCTTTGTGTGCGCAGGCACAAGACACTTTTCTCTCGTCATGCGGATATCCCACACCCTCATACTACAGTCTGCGCTTCCCGTCACCAGATCTACTCCGTTTGGAGACCAGTCGATGGCGTTGATGCCCTTTATATGGCCGTTGAGGGTGAAGATGGACTTCCCTGTTCGAAGATCCCAGACGTAGCCAATCGCATCCAACCCACCAGAAGCTAGTAGCGACCCGTCCGGATGGTGGCTCAAGGCAAACACTTCCTTAGAGTGTCCCTCTTGAAGCAGAAACTCTTTTTCTTTGGCAACGTCCCACATGCGCCACGTCAAGTCGAATGAGGCGCTCGCTACAAAACCTCCGCTGGGATGAAACTCAACCCTACACACTCTTCCCTCGTGGCCCTTCAAAGAGGAAGCCGGCATTTCTGATTCTAAAGTGTACAGATTCACCAGTCCCTCAGATCCGCTTGTCGCCAATTTAATGCGCGACTCCTTTGGATTCCAATCCACACCGCCAATTTTCTCGTCGTGCCCTCTCAGTTTACTCAACACACTGAGATCGTCCCTCTTTAAAATATACGTAGTGCCGTCCCATGATCCAGCAGCTATAAGCTTGTCGTCATTGGAAACCCTCACAATAGACGTGGCTCTCGATCCTATGGACTGTGAACCCAAGGGAGCAAATTTGGTAAGCTCTTTTTGAATTTTACGGCGTCTCACCAACGTATCTACGAAAGGAGTCTGTGCTTGAGCTCTCTGACTATTTATTCGATCACGTGCTCGGATTAGAGAAAATTGAGAAATGTACTGACGAGCTTCAAGCAAATCGGGACCACCAGGCGTGTAAAACTCTTCCTCCTCCTCTTTATCAGACTGCAACTCTTCTTCATTCATTGCATGTTCTTGTCCACTCAAAAGACCAATAAGCCGTTCTCTTCTGTCGGGCCTCTCTTCTCCAAAAAGAGTAACGGGCTCTTTAAGCTGTCGAAGTTTGGCCCGTACTTCGTCATCTGTGGTGGGAACATGCAGCTGATTCTCCAGCCTTCGAGACTCAAACTCCGAAAGAAACTCCGAGGCGGTTTTCCCCGTCCGTTCACCTTTTACATTGAGTGTGTGATTGTAGTCCCTTGGAATATCCATCTGAGGGTTTCTAAATGCACTCAAAATTGGCAGAGGTGCATTTCCTTGGACTTCGTGATCATACTAACACTAACTTAGTGGAAGGCATGACTTGCGTGTAAATCATCACTTCTAGTTGAGAGGGATGTTCACTGTATCCTCCAAGATTATATGCTGGTATTGGACTCGAATGGTATGTTAGAAGTTTCAGGATGTATCAAGTTACCCATGGATTAACACTTTGTAGTTAATGCAAAGGTACTTTTAAATATTCATGACCCTATCACAGTATAAATACTCTTCTTTGACAATCAGAGATTTTGTCTTTTCTGACAAACCATTTGGTGGATGTACCAAAAGAATTTCTTGCCATCTATTGACACATTATGACAGACGATAGGAGGAAATCGTTACAGGCTGACACTTAGAATTATATAGTTTTCACCGACTTCCTCTTACCTTTGAATGTGTTTGAGGAAGGGTATTCGTTGTCAAATAAAGTGTGTGAGAGTCACATTGAACACTCTGAATATCCTTCAAAGGACTTGTTGGTGATCAGCCCTATGTCAGTCGAGGTCACCCCAAATAGAAAAGCTCTAAAAAACAAACCATCTCCCAGTTCACAAAATTAAATATCTGATAACATATTCTCACACACAATTCCGGTCAATACTCACCTGCCTTGACGACCTTCTCATCGAAATATCTCCTCCAAGTAGGCTGAGGGCTGATAGGAGCATTATTGAAATCCCCTGGTCCAATACAAAGTTCCACTTATGCTCTTCAATCTTGTGCGGTCTGTACAGCTCTTCCTCCCGTGCTCTGTGGAACATATGGAATAGTCCCACAACTGCTGGTCAGGCAGATTACCGGGAATTACTTTTGTGATTCGAATAGTCTCAACTCAATTATGCTAGTGTTTGTCGCTTAAGCTTTCATGACCAAAATTAGGATGGCAGAGTGTCTTCCCATGACTATGAGAAGAATTTCAGAGCTAACAATTGGGAAAGAAGTACTGTTCAGGAGAAGGGGAGGCTTGCGAGGAGAAAGAGTTGGAGGTGGAGGACGAAGGAGAGAATGACAATTCGAAAAATGATGAAATGAGTCAATGTAGGGACTACAGACGTCTTAGAAAGATCTGACAGGCTTGCAGGGGGAGATTGTGAGAAGCAGCAGTTTCCTGAATATGAGAAGTGGACGATTACGTCTCTCACGAAGTCTCGTCTTCCACTCACGAGCGATTTGACGTCTCGGAATACTAGCAGCAGAAGCAGAAAGAGAAGGGTCAGTTGTAGGAGCAGTAGTTGAAGGAGGTGTAACAAGCATAAGATGCCTTGAGAAAAAAAATAATAATAAAGAAAAGTGACAGGCAAAAGTATTTTCCAAGTTTAGTATCGACAGCTGAATTGAATGATTTTCCGTTTTGCAAGAATAAAAGGTGACCACTATGCAAAGTAGAGGTTACACCCTGACGTACAGTATCGAGTAGGCCAGCGTTTGCGAGTTTAGCATGCAGCAGTCGAGAAAGTATAAAAGAGTGCATGATGAATTGACATGGAGTAGATCATAGGATGACTACAAATAATGAAGTGACAAAGAGAAGTGTCGTGAGATTGAGATCTTTCTATTCAAGGCCCCAAGCTGTTTGAATGCGGGACACAATTTGCGTCACAGATACATCCTTACATATGCTTTTTGCTGCGGAAATAGTTTCTCACCTTACGCTTCGTCGCAAAAAAAAGGCTGTGTTGGTTTAGTGAATGAGCCTTACATGTGAAAGGTAAGGTTTACTCTCTCTAGAGTCATTGCCACCCTTTCAGTAATAAAGGAAAGGGTCAGCCCATCTTCACCCCTCTCATCCCCCTCACCATGTCCCTCCCCAATGGCCAATGCTTCGTCCTGCATAAATCAATGCACATAACAACCTATCAGAGCTTATTTCCTACCCGATAAGCTTTTTTGGGAAGCTTGCGCATTATATCATTACGCCACAATGCCACAGTACCCTTGCATATAACCCCATAGCGTACCCGATGGGTTATGACTTCACCGATATTGAGCCAGGCGTACGGGTACGGATTTGCCCTCGGGCTAGGAGCAGCTTTTGCCCTGGTGATGATAATAATTTCTAAATTTTTATTTCTTTTCATGAACCAAAAGCAAAATTCTGAACGGTTCAACACTGCGTCGAGATCGGTTAAATCCGGTCTTATAGCTTCGTCAACGGTAAGTGCATGGTGTTGGCCCGCTACATTGCTTACTAGTGGGTCGTGGAGCTATAATTATGGTGTAGCAGGTTCGTGGGTTTATATGTGTAACGGTGTATTCCACCTTACCATGTTTATGTTCTTAGCCACACAGATAAAGCTCCGTGCTCCTAAAGCTCACACCGTGTCTGAGTGCTTCAGCGTGAGGTATGGCAGAATCGGCCATGGGGTATACCTTGCGTACTGTCTCGCCACGAGCATTTTGGTAAGCGTGTTACTGCTTTTAGGAGGTAGTCAGGGATTCGCAGCTGTGACTGGGATGAACGTTGTGGCAGCTGCAATGCTACTTCCACTATCGGTCATCGTATACACCGCTCTGGGAGGATTGAAAGCGACGTTTATATCGGACTGGATCCACACGGTGATCATCTATGTGATTCTGCTCGTTATGGCATTCACCGTTTACACCACTTCGCCTTTGATTGGGTCTCCGGGAAAGATGTACGATTTGCTTTTAGAAGCTGACGTCTTGTTCCCCTCCACTGGGAAGTCGTATCTGAGTTTTGACAACTCCAAAATGATGCTCACCGCGTGGTCGGTCATGTTCAGTGGGTGTGCTCTTGTGTTGGGCGATCCAGGGTACTCTCAAAGAGCACTTGCAGCAAGCCCAAAAAGCGTCTTTAAGGGATACTTTATAGGAGGGCTCACGTGGATGTCGATTCCCTTTGCTTTGGGATCGTCCGGTGGGTTGGCGTGCAGAGCTCTACTCAACAACCCAGCATCAGTCACTTTCCCTGATCCACTCACCACTTTCGAAGTGGGTGCAGGGCTCCCCGTCATATACGGTATGGCTGCCGTATTAGGAAAAGCAGGAGCGGCATTAGGACTCACCATGCTGTTCATGAGTGTAACTAGTGCTACAAGCGCAGAGCTCATCGCCTTCTCGTCGGTATGCACCTACGACATCTACAGGATGTACATCAACCCACATGCTACAGGGAAGCAGCTTGTTGGTGTCTCGCACTTGTGCGTTATATCGTACGGCATCTTTATCGGAGCGGTAGCTGTTGGTTTCAACTATGCAGGAGTCACTGTAGGGTGGCTTCTCAGTTTTCTGGGTATTCTGGTCGACCCGGTATGTCCGCTTGCCATTTTAGGGCTGTTTTGGAAGAGAACGACAAAATGGGCCATTCTCATTGGATGTCCCCTCGGCACAATCACCGGAATCGTCACATGGTGCGGTTCTGCCTACGCTTTTTACGGTTACGTCGACCACACTTCGCTTTCCGACAGCCGATGCACACTAATCGGAAACGCTGCGGCTCTTGCATCTTCTACCATTTACCTGGTGGCATTCAGCTGGCTCAAACCGGACAACTTTGATTTCGCGCTCTTTGACTATGAGATCCACGCGGCTGACGATATCGACGAAGAGGAGAAAGAGGCTCTGTTCCTATCAGAAGACGCCAAAAGAGATCTTCGCCAGCAAAACAAGTGGAACACCTATTTCAACGTTTTCATCTTTTTTGGTTTGGCCGTCCTGATGAACATAACCATGTATGGCACAGGCACTGTGCTGTCAAAGAGGTCCTTTACAGGTTGGATGGTGGTCATGCTCATCTGGCTGTTGGTGTCTGCCGCGGTGATCATTGTTCTTCCCCTGTGGCAGGGATTGGATGCTATTCGTGTATTGATGACTCTGCTCAAACATGGCAAGGCGGAGGTTTACCATGCCACCAATGAGAGCTCCTCGTCTGTCAACAAAGAGGATGAGGTGAAGGTTGTGGAGGCGGCTTGACGAGCCCGTTAGGCGTGCAAAGTGATTTATCGATGACGCGGTAATACTAGAAGACGGAGCATGTTTATAGCTACGCACTTTATAAAAAATGAGATTTTTAGTACTAGGTCCTATTTCGTCAAAAGAGGACGAAGACGCCTATGAACGTTTACACTCAGTCTCAATAGTGGAAGACAACCAGAGAAAAGTGAAGGGTCTTACTCTGTTAACCAAGGCTAGTCATTTTGATCTTTCCTCTTTCGAGAAGTTGAAATATCTAAAAGTGTTGAGGTCGTACAAACTGAAACGCCTAGATGGCTTGAATGTTGATACCTTAGAATGGGTGACAATTGAGCTTTGCCCAAAGCTCAAGGTGAATTTGCATTGCCACGTGAGTTTGAAGCCTGGTAATGTCGTGGTGGGTGGCTGTAATTAATCGACATATCCCCTTTTTCATTATTTATTACGCAAGGATCTCTCATTGGGTCATACGGTCTTACGCAAGTCTTTCCTGAATTTATCTGGGGATCAAGGGTGCTTGGCGGGCATTATTTGGGCAGCTTAATAAGTTGTTCAGCAAAAGTCATATGTAAGGTTTCTGTGCGTCAGCCTTGAAAATTTTCCAGATCCCAATCTCAACATTTACTTTTGTCACTTCATTCTTCGTAATCATTCTATGATCTACGCCAAGGGTCACCAGAGCCGGCTTTCTGGAAATCTAATCGAACCGGGTCGAAGCTGGTCGGAACCGGTTCGATTATACGAACACTTCGAACCGGGGTAAGCTTCGGAAGTCTGGAGCGCAGCCTATTTTCACGGGTATACCGAGGAATGTGTTTCAATACACTCCTTTAGGCTATGGGAGATAGATACAAGGGATATGCGATTGTGGAAGGTGACCTTTTTAGAACTACATTGAGATATCAAGACTCAACATCAAAACATTATTGGGTGTGCTGATAACTGAGCTCTTCACCATCCATCACAGGTGGACCTCTTTCGTCTAGAAAGAGTACGCTTAAATTGACTATTTGGACTCAATATTCGAGTTTATAAGTATCTTACAGATAGGTGTGACTATTTGCACTCAGAATGATGAATATTCGAGCATTTGCACTCAATACATACATATAAGGAATTACATTTAAAAGGTTCGAAGTGTTCGACCAACCGGGGGGTCAATTATAGAACGTATTCGGGTCGAACTGGAACCGGCTTTTCGAAAATTCGGTTTCGAACAATCGAACCGCCGGTTCTGATGACCCTTAAGCAGTTGTATTGAAATGCCTTGAAAGGAATACTATCCAACCGCATTTTTTAATAATTGAAGGCGCTACAAACTGAGTTCGACGATGAGAGTTCTGCATCCTAACATTTTCTCAACACAATAAACATTGACCAGGGATGTTAATTCTACGCTACCCGTACCCGTATAATTGAGATTTCAACTCTACAATAAAGCTACTCTAAGCATTTGTCACTCCTTTTTTTGAGGTGATTTTTTTCGCTGCCCGATCATATAGTTATGTGCAGGATCTGGATTGCAGGATAGTTGGCATTCTGCCTAGTTATACTTCCCGTGGACGCATATATGTGCTGTCTCTTAGCAAATTATAGTATTGCTGTTACACTGATACTTACGTATCACGGCATGGATATGTGATCCCTTCACCTCCATCATAGATAAGTGATCATAATTCGAGAGGTTGGAACAGCCTCCTCCCTGTGACGTGGTTAAGAAACTACTTCACCCTATGTCTGTCCTGGCAGACATGATAGTAATAAGGTGTCATGCTTTTATTCATTGGTTTTATTCGTAAGCCAAGGGCGGTGACGTGAAATGGCAATCTTATTCC
>JAJLWQ010000147.1:0-24185 GCA_030570875.1 Citeromyces matritensis
ATTAAAAGTTGATTCAAAAATACAAAAAAAGGTCGTGGGGACGCAAATGAAGGTATTGTGAGCCACCATGATACTTGGATGGTTGGCCAAGTGTATTTATCTACACGGGTGAGTCTGAAATACTGATCAAGCAATTTCAACTGCTCAAGTTCGGAGATTGTCTCTACTAAAAAGTGGTTTGAAGACATACTAGGTGGATTGAGTGAGTACACGACCTTGAGCGAGCTTGGGCGAGCTTGGTCGAGCAGTTGGCTTCGCTGAAGTCAAAATGAGTTTACGTCGCCGATTTGACGAAAGTTTTAGATCCTGATTTGGTGATCACAGCAACCTATATGAGATATGCGCGCGGAGAAATTTTCTCTACTAAAAGTTGCTCCAAAGAAACAAAAGAAAGGTCGTGGGGACGCAAATGAAGGTATTGTGAGCCACCATGATACTTGGATGGTTGGCCAAGTGTATTTATCTACACGGGTGAGTCTGAAATACTGATCAAGCAATTTCAACTGCTCAAGTTCGGAGATTTTCTCTACTAAAAAGTGGCTCAAAGAGATGATAGGCGGATTGAGTGGGTACACGACCTTGGGTGAGCTTGGGCGAGCAGTTGGCTTCTCTGAAGTCAAAATGAGTTTACGTCGCCGATTTGACGAAAGTTTTAGATCCTGATTTCCTGATCACAGCAACCTATATGAGATATGCGTGCGTCACTACAACCACACATTTCTGCAGAGTTGCATAATAACCTCAACGGTTCGGCGCATCCTTACACTTTAAGGGCATGTCGGGAAAAGCAGCAGAAATCTCTTTAAAGTGTCTCCAATCATGGAAGAAGGAGCTTTCAAATGATGTCAATACTCAGCTGGCGGGCACAGTACTGAGACAGGCGAATATTGACGATGTTTTGATCAGCAGAGAGGCTCATTTGAAGAATATTTCTAATGTCTTCAGCCACAAGATTGAAACAGAGGGTGCTCCTGTCACCAACCAAAAGAGAAGCGGAAGATGCTGGCTTTTTGCCTCTACAAACTGTTTGAGAATCCCAATGATGAAGGCTTTGAACCTCAAAGAGCTTGAGCTGTCTCCTTCCTATCTCTTCTTCTACGATAAGCTTGAGAAGGCCAACTTCTTTCTAGAACAGATCATTGATACATTTGAAAGAGATGTGGATGACCGCTTAATCCAACACTTTCTCACTGACCCGATTACTGACGGGGGTCAGTTCACCATGTTTCTCAATATCGTCAATCGGTACGGAATAGTTCCAAACACCGTTTTCCCAGACTCTTTCAACACCACCATGTCTGATAGGATGAATTTCATGATCACCACCAAGCTGCGTGAGTTTGCTGAGATTCTGAGAAATAAACTCTCCAAAGGTGAGAGTATTGTTGAAGACAAGATCTCAATGCAAAAGGAAGTTCACAGACTACTGTGCATGTTTATGGGAGCGCCTCCTGATCCACAGGATGAGTTTGTATGGGAGTACTACGACAAGGACAATAAGTATGGTGTGGTCAAGTCGACTCCTCTGGATTTCCTGAAAAGTCCTGTTGGTTTCGATTCGTCACAGTACGTTTCGCTTTTAAACGATCCTAGAAATGCGTACCACAAAGTGGTCAAGATTGATAGACTTGGAAACGTGTCGGGAGCGGATACAGTGTCTTATTTGAATCTTCCTATTGAAGCGCTTTCCAAAATTGCAGTTGAGCGTATCAAGAACAACAAGCCCATCTTTTTCGGAACCCATACACCCATCTATATGGACCGCAAGAGAGGAATCATGGATATGGACCTGTGGAACTATAAACTGATTGGGTATAGACAAGCCAGACCAAGGCGGCGCGAGTCAAGTACCATCAATCGCTCATGACTCATGCCATGGTTTTCACCGGTGTGCACTTGGACGGAAATGGAGACCCAGTCAGATGGAGAGTAGAGAACTCATGGGGTAAAGAGTCTGGACTGGACGGGTACTATATCATGACTCATGAGTACTTTAAGCAGTACTTGTACCAGATTGTTGTTGAGAAGGATGAAATGAAGGAGTATCTTGAGTACTTGGATGATAAGGACCCTGTTGTGTTGCCTGCCTATGATCCGATGGGTGCGTTGGCTCTGTTTTGCGACAATAATTAGGTATAATGTATTTCAAAACCCGAGAAATGGTGAAATTTTCCTGAAAAGGAGGCTGTAGCTGTTGTTTAGACGTCAGTGAGTAAGCAGATATGTATGATTTGAAATGAGTTACTTGGAGTGTACTACCGCTGTGAGTTCATACTGCTGGCTGACGATCGTTACGGAACTGCTCGTAAAAGCCGTGACCGATTTGGCAAAGATTCATGCACATTATGCAGCTAATGCCGTAGTAATGTGTTCGGCGCTTGTATCCTCGGCTATACGAGGAACATCCCAATAGCTTGCAGCTATCTGAATCGGATATCGGATGCCTTCGACCAAAAACTCACCAAGAGAGATTCGGGTTACCCTTTATGTAACCACAGGCAATCCGGCCTTCATGGGGAAGTATGCTTTATACTATTATGTAACCCCACGCATATGTTGTTAGCATATGCGGTCAATCGCTTAGAGCGATGGAGCGATCATCATAATGGACTTATGCTAAGAGAGCCGACTGATCTCGAATCAAGCTCTCTCCGTAGGACACCGTAGTCACTACATAGAAGCAGGTAGTAATGTACCTCTTTATTGCTTCCTATCCAGTAAGCTATTATACTGGACCACAGATGGCTTTATGACGTACGTGCTACATTTGTTACTAATATATATTGCACTTACATTCCTGTTCAACAAAATATTTATTACATCGGAATTGACTAAAGCCAGATTAGATGGCACCACCGCGAAATTTATGGCTTGAATGAGCACCTGACCTAACCGTATGAGATGTTATGACATAACGCTTTATAGGCCACGATTCACGTTTATAGAATAGTTTAACCTTGCTCTGGCGAAGCACTCCCGGTCTCACTTTAAGGGGTGTCGAATCCAAGCTCAAAGAGAAAAGATAGCATACAAAAGAAAGGTTTCCTTTGAGGTTATCGCCTTTTGCGCAGAAATTCCTAGTTTTTGCAAGTCATCAGCAGACAAAACAACCACTCGGTGCTACAATCTATAATTATCAACCCTTTATAATATGGCTGACACGGTGATGTCCGGTTGCGACAAAGCGTATGGACATAGCATGAACCCGTAATCATGAAACTCAGTCAACAGTGAAGCGTTCACCCCTTCAAATTTCAAGTGGTATTTCCAAATACCGCGAACGAAGCCTCTTCCGCTCCAATGATCTCACTCCTCGGATTCACGGACTATAAAATCTTTGAAGGTTTCAGGAGTTCGAAAATCGGCTATTCTGACAAGTAAATCAACTTCTTCGGGAACTCTAGGACGCAATTAATGACATTGTCGGTATAATTTAGCTATCCTTGCCCTCTCGTCATCCAAACTGCTATGAACCGAGAGTAGCAGGCAACAAGGTCCTCTGTAAATGTAAATCCACTAGCAAGCCTCTGAACTCATCTGTCAATTCGCCAGGATCAGCATTGTTGTCGCGGCTAAATTTGTTCCCTCCTTTTTCTATAGCGTGCAGATTTGAAACAACCATATCGTATGAGATTTTTATAAACGTTGCACGGTTGGGAGAGCAGAGTGCTTCCCAAGACTTTGAGAAGGATGCTTTTAGAGCTAACAATTGATGGGAATGATCAGGAGAAGAAGAGGTTTGCCGGGAGGAAGAATTGGAGGTTGAAGATGCAGGTGAGGATTGTGAGAAGCAGCAGTCACCTGATTATAAGGAGTAGACGATTTACGTCTCTCGCGCAATCCTGTAATTCCCTGCAAGTGAGTTGAGGTTACCTTTCACTAACAGCAGAAGTAGAATGCTCGGCTGTAGGAGCAGCACGTGAAGGAGGGAACCGCCATAAAAAAAAAAAAAAATGAAAAAACACAGGAACAGGCAAAAGTAGTTACGAAGTTTACTATTGACAACCGATTCAAGTAATTCTCTTTTCCGCAAGAATGAAGGGCCATCATTACGCAAAGTAGGGGTTAGACCATAAGTGCATTATTGTCAGAACACAGGTTCTTGGTGAAGCCTGACGTCGTCACCAAGCATAATGCCTTCCACGCACAGCACACTATAAATGGGGCGTGTAATCCTCATATCAGGGAGGAGAATATATTACAAACTAGTAACCACATACCACGATATGTAAATTATCGAGTAGGTTTCGTTTGCGAGTATAGCATGCAGCAGTCGAGAAAGTATAGTTCATTGTATGGAATGACATGGCCTAGGTCATAGAATGACTACAAAGAATGAAGTAAAAAAGGGATAGGTTGTGAGATTGGGATCTGGAAACTGTTCGAGGGACTAGGGTGCGTCACGTCACACATCCTTACAGTTTTGCGTAATGTAGCTTCTCAGCTTACGCTTCGTCGCAATCATCTTTCTCAAAAGTCATTCTCCGGCAACGTAAAGCTGGAAGATTGACCCTCTTGTATCTGAGCTTCATACATCTCAAACCGGCGAAGCTCCTCATCGGAGACGGACCGCTTGGCCGTTTTCATAGACTCCACAAAATGGCGTTTAAAGATGTAAGGAACCGGGTCTTCTACTGGTTTCAATTTCTCTTTTGATGTCAGGTTCTTGCGTCTTGATCTCTTTTTCTTTTTTGGAGCAGTCTTAGCCGCCATGGCTTTCTCTTGCGCATTGATGCAATCCTTAATGGCATACTTGGCTGCCTTTTGACCAATGTACAGCAAATCCGCCCCGGAGAACCCATGAGTGGCTTTTGCGATTTCTTCCAAGCTTAGACCGGGTTCCAGTGGAGATTTTCTCAGTTGAGCGCTCAAAATAGACAGCCTAGCCTTTTCGTCGGGCAGAGGAACGTATACCAACTGGTCCAATCTGCCTGGTCTCAACATGGCAGGATCGATCTGGTCTGGTCTGTTGGTGGCTGCGATGATAAAGACATTCTGTTTTGCGTTCATCCCATCCATTTCCGTCAAGAGCTGGTTTACAACTCTATCAGAGGTTCCGGTGCCGCTTTTCGTAAAACCACGATTTTTTGCTATGGAATCCAACTCGTCAAAGAATACAACAGTCGGAGCAGCAGATCTGGCCTTTTGAAAGATATCACGGATGTTGGACTCGGACTCTCCGTACCACATACTCAACAATTCCGGTCCTTTGACAGAGATGAAATTGGCAGAACATTCTGTAGCAACGGCTTTGGCCAAAAGAGTCTTACCCGTTCCAGGCGGACCGTAAAACAACACTCCCTTGGAGGGAGAGAGTCCAAACTTGGCAAACAGTTCTGGATGCAAAACAGGGTACTCCACTATTTCCTGAAGTTCCTCTTTAGTCTTGTCCAGTCCACCGATATCGTCCCAAGTGGTGTTGACCGATTCGACTTCGGTTTCACGCAGTGAGGATGGACTGGAATTGGCAAGAGCGGTTCGAAAGTTTTCCATCGTCACCTGAAGCGAATCGAGAACTTGCTGGCTGATAAAACCCTTCTTGACATCGAAAAGATGCATCTTTTCACGTATCTGCTGCATTGCAGCCTCAGAACAGAGGGACGCTACGTCAGCACCAACGTATCCGTGAATCTCCTGTGCTATGGTTTCAAGCTTCACGTTGTCGTCAAGCTTCATCTTCCTTGTGTGGATTTGCAAACATTCCAATCTTCCTGCAGAATCGGGAACCCCAATTCTCAGCTCTTTGTTAAATCTGCCAAATATCCTGAGCGCAGGATCGACCGAGTTGGGTTTGTTTGTAGCCGCGATGACCACGATCTTGGATTCGGCTTTGATTCCGTCTATAAGATTGAGAATCAAAGTAACCATCTCCTTTGTACTTTCATAAATGCTGTCGTCACGGCTTGGGGCCATCGTGTCAATCTCGTCCATGAAGATGATGGAAGGAGAGGCCAGTTTGGCTTGATCAAAAATACTGCTTAAATTGTATCTACGGTCTGACGAATGCTTTGCCATAATCGTTGATCCATTGATCAAAAAAAATTTCGCACCAGCCTCGTTGGCAACAGCTCTTGCCAAAAGCGATTTACCCGTTCCCGGAGGCCCGTGCATCAAGACTCCTTTGGGTCTTCTGATACCGACAGCGTCAAAAACCTGTGGGCAAGTCAGTGGAAGCTCCACTAGCTCTCTGATTGGGGCCAACTGTTTTGCACACCCTCCAACATCTTTGTAGCCCACGTCTTTCAAGCTCTTGTCTTCACCCAGAAAGTCAAACATGTTTTATTTTTGCAGTTGTCTATGTTAAATTATGCATCAGCAATTTTCATCCATAACCCTTTGTGCGCTATGCATGCAGTAATATTCTTGTAGATTTTGTTAGATAAAGCCCAAATTGTTTTCAATAAAACCAAGGGAAATGAAGTGAACGAACTTATGTTCAACTGGAGTGTAGTTAATTGTTAAGCATTGCAATATCAGGTTTGTATGGAATAAAAGGTCGTGTGAAACACGATGCCCTTTAACAAGAAACAATAGCGCTCAGTAAAAATTGATGGAAAAAATGTTAACAGTTCTCATTTTGCCAAAAAATCTCTTTTCTTGCTTTAGAGCACTTTATTGGACATTATTCTAGTGGGTAATGATACGGATACTATCGGCATATTGGTTAAGACTCACTCAAAGTAACAATATATAGATAGTTTAAGAACGACAAGACTCAGTGGTCCGACACTAATTAATCCACATATCCAGTAAATAGATCAATCAATGCATCATTTGCTTTATCGGTGGTTTTCGCTTTCAAAATTTTCTTTTATCAGTAGTTCAGAAATCTTATTAGCCTGAGCATTGATGAGGGGAGGTCAACTCTCGCTTTTGAATGCCATGCTCGCCTTGAGAAAAGAAGAGCTATATCTCTGTCTTCCATCAATCAGAGTTCTTGTAAAGTAATCGACTTACGGTCTCACATTCAAAGTACCGGGAAACAGGTTATAAAATACTGTCCATCATTTTCAAGCCATTTACAATGAGAATCAGTGATCATGGGTCAGTCACTAGAATACAATGAATAAAGAGTGAGCTTGAAATTGTGCCGTACTAAAACACCTTTTCTTCGACGTTATAGTCGCAAGATCAGCTACTTATATAGTCTAGCGAGCATGAACGATATGCATCTTCATGCACTTAATGACACATAAGTTTCAACAGTGGGGTACATTGATTAGCACGTACCTCTAGTGAGGTTCAGACATTCAGAGTTTTGCCGCCACTAAAACCACAATTTCACGTCTTATCATGTCTGTATGTAGCCCAAGAAATAGTGATGGGCGAAGCTTTTTTTATTTCTAATGGAGCAAATCATCACAAATTTGCTGATAAACCCACCATTTGCAGGAGCAGTTTAGTCTTTTTTTGAAAACGGATGGTGTGAGGATGGTGAACACCAGCTCTTTTCTTCTTAAAACTCAGATTTCACGCTAGTATCTATGTTACTAAGAATGGAAACAAAAATTGCTTTTGTATATCATATATCAGTGTAATAGAGTGTACGAATGAGGTGACTGAGGTTTGAAATCTCTCTCTATTGCACCACTTATGGGTTAACTCGTGGCGGGTTTTAAATGTGTACTTTTATATAAAGCCGAGTCAACTATTCAATACCCTTTCTCAAATCCTCAATTGAAGATTTTCTTTAAACGGAAGTCTTCACAGAGTTAAGAAGGAGGTCGTAGACGAGGCCCAGCTTTGACGAGCTTTGCTGGATTCAAAAGTCTAGTTACATCAGCGATTTTACGAAGGTTGTAGAGCTTGATCTGTTGAGTACAGCATGATGACTGGGATATGCGTGCGGACTAATTTTCTTTTCAATCTAGGGTCTAAAGACATAAAAAGGGTTCGTGTTGTGCGTGGGTTGAGCATGGTATGAGGGAGCTTGGGAGAGATGTTGGCTATCAAAACGAGCGCTACTTTATCGATTCCCAAAAGGTATAGAGCATGATTTGATGAGTAAAGCATTCCTATTAAATTGTGCCTGTAGAGAGATTTTCTCCCCTATTCTTTCGTCTGAAGACGCAAACGGCAAGTCAAAAAATCTACCTACCGTCAAATGTTATAGAAGTTAAAATAAAGATTATAGAGCATTTCATTCAAACACATTCTGTTAGAATCATATTTGAAAAAGAAGTAACCTTGTCACTCAAGCGCTCAGGGTAGTCAATCACCTTTTAGCACAAAGTCATTCTAAGCAGTTAAAACGTCATTCACGTAAACACTACCATATCTTTAAAGCAAATTGGAACAGATTAATCTCGGATCATCTCTTCCGCTTCGCTGCAGAGATAAAGCGCTGCAGAGATGGTTGTTTCATCCTCAAACCACCCCACTTCGACTCGAACCCCCACAGACACCAAATGAAAATCACTTGGTTCCTAACGCTTGTATCTTTCGCGTTAGCCTCCCAAGGCCAGGCAGTAGAGCCCAAAGATTTCGCCAGCCGAGACTACTTTGCAGTACAGAATCCTCATGCGGATCTCGACGAAAGCTGGCATTTCGAACACACGGCAAGAGGACTGCCAGAGTTTTCCATCTACTCACGAGAAAAGGGCCTCACTAAAAGAGACACCCCGCATCATATTCTGCATCCTAAAAAGCTCACAAAACGCGCTCCTGTCCCTGTGGAGGAAGAGGTTGTGAAAACTCTCAAGATCAACGACCCTGTGTTTCCTGAGCAGTGGCATCTCATCAACAAGGCGTACCCGGGTCACGACGTAAACGTCAAGGACCTGTGGCTACGTGGTGTAAACGGTACAGGAATTACCGTGGCTATTGTAGACGACGGACTGGACATGGGGTCACCTGACCTCAAAGACCAGTTTTGCGCTGAGGGTTCGTGGGACTATAACAATAACTCTCCCCTCCCCGTTCCACGTCTTTCTGACGACTACCACGGTACACGCTGTGCAGCGGAGGTTGCAGCCAAACTGGGCAACGATCACTGCGGTGTAGGCGTAGCGTTTGGTTCTAAAGTTTCAGGAATCCGTATTCTTTCCGGTCAAATCACATCGGAAGACGAAGCTGCGTCTTTGCTTTACGGAATGAATGTAAACGATATATACTCGTGCTCATGGGGGCCTCCAGACGACGGCAAGTCTCTTCAGGCTCCGGATAAACTGGTTAAACGCGCCATGGTGAAGGGAGTACAAGAGGGAAGAAACGGTAATGGGTCTGTCTACGTTTTCGCTTCTGGAAACGGTGGACTGCATGGAGATAATTGTAACTTTGACGGATACACAAATAGTATCTACTCTATAACGGTGGGGGCCGTCGACCATAAGGGCCTCCATCCACCGTACGCAGAACAGTGTTCTGCCATAATGGTGGTGACGTACTCGTCCGGTTCGGGAGAACATATCCATACAGCAGACTTCCATAGTCAGTGTACGGACCACCACGGCGGAACGTCTGCGGCTGCTCCTCTGGCGGCTGGAATCTACGCTTTGGTTCTTCAGGCTACCCCAAACTTGGCATGGAGAGACGTACAGGCCATCACGGTAGAAGCCGCTGTTCCTTTAAACGAACAAGACGGTAATTGGCAAGATACTCAGATGGGTAAAAAGTACTCTCACAAGTACGGGTACGGCAAGATTGATAGTAAAAAGCTTGTAGAGACTGCAGAAAGCTGGAAAAACCTCAACCCGCAGTCGTGGTTCTACTCAAAGGTGCAGTCTGTAGATAGAGAGTTCAGCAAAGGGTCTGTTGAGAGTACAGTATCCATTTCTGATAAAAAGATGGATATGTACAATTTGCAAAACGTGGAGCACGTGACCGTCAAGGTGAACATTGAGTCACAGCGCCGAGGCGCTCTTCGCGTGGAGCTGACTTCTCCGTTTGGCGTAAAGTCTGTTCTGGCAGATGAGCGTCGTCAAGATGCGTCTCAGGACGGGTTACGTGATTGGACGTTTATGAGTGTGGCCCATTGGGGAGAGGCGGGTATTGGAGAGTGGAAATTGGAGGTTTTCACTACAGATGGTGTTTCTGCAAAGTTTGTAGACTGGCAGTTGAGAGTTTTCGGAGAGTCAAAGGACGCAAAGAGGGTTGTAAAGTATGATTTGGATGAGGATTATTCAGAGAGGGTTCCTGTGAGAAATGGATCAGTGAGTGATTCTACAAGTTTGTCTCTTGCAACTTCAACTTCTGTGTCTCTTGCAACTTCTATGTCACTTTCAGCTTCTGTGTCTCTGTCAGCTGAGGCAACTTCCTCGATTAGTTCAATCTCCTCTTCCTCATCTCCTTCGTTGTCGTCTTCCTCTACTTCATCTTCTTCGGTTTTTGCTTCCACTTCCCCTCCACTTGAACCAGGCACATACAAGCACAGCACCCGCTCGCATGTAATGGAGTACCTTTTCTTTCTCTTTGTGCTGGGCGTGGCGGTGTGCATCTTTTTCCTCAAAAAGACAGACAACAGATCCCGCAGAAGGCGAGAGGAGTTTGAGTTTGACATTATCCATCCAGACTCAGACGACGATAATCAGACGTTGGCCTCCTCCGAAAGAGCGCAAGATCAGCAAAACTTGTACGACACCTACGGCGAGAGCCAGAACGATGACGCAAACGAGGACGACATGTTCAAGATCGACAGCGATGATGAGGACCGCGAGAGAAGGTAAGTTTAGGACTTTTGGCATACTTCATCTCTGAAGCGAAGCGAAGAGAGGATTTAAGATTGGTTTGTGAGTTTGTTCCTGAGAAGTATTAATCTAGTGTAGCATTGTCATTTCGTTGAATACTTTGTTTTGATCAGTTGGTGTCTCTACTTTTTGACCTCGATCGCGCTGACGAGTATATCTCCTCCTGCGTAGTTCTGCAATGTCTACTGAATATTATGCCCTGTAGCGTGATCCATAACCATTGCAGGGAGGTTCACTTTCTATAAATGAATCACCGAACGAGTCTATAATACTCAGTAACCATAATATAATATACCTCCTCATCAAAGTAGTGCTTTCAAGAAGTGCCAAACGCGATCTGCCACAGATTATTCTTAACTAGGCTCCCCTGTCAAATCTTAAATCAGCTATGTGGAACACCTGTACGCACATGCACTTGTATGCACTTGTATGCACAGAACATGCGGGCTCGATAGAACAAAAGAAAGTTTGCCCCCATTCAAAACTTTCATTATTCACGCTGCTCGAACCACATTCGAACTACATTGAAACACTCTCAAATCCCACAATCAAGGAAAAACCACCAAATATTGAGCCGCACCCGTTTGAAATCCAAATCAACCGCCACCCTTGCACCACCAATGAACCTACTCTGGATTTCCCTCTTTATAGTGACAGCACTTGCTGACGACGAATCCACGGATCATCATGCAGGGCTCAAAACCTTCCACTGGCTTCTGGCTCTTGGAATGCAGCTTATTGTGCCATCCGTGGCAGCTTCGTTGGCTGTAGCCGAACGTTCCACCACAGCTGCAGTTCTACAGATCGCGTCTGCTGCTTACACAGTCTTCGATACACTATTTCTATCCTTTCCCGACATGGACGGGGTGGAAAACCGCACTTCAAAAGGTACAGGTGTAGTTTTACTATTTGTTTCCTGCGGCTCGGCTTTTACGGCTACTCTTAATTCTGGATCCGTGTGGTGGAGAGGTAGCAGCAAACGCGAACAGTGGGTAGCCAAAGTAGGCGAGTCTGTTTTGAATGTGCTTCACAAAGTGCTGTCCGTCTTGACCACTTTGATCGGTTGGGTTAAAGTGTGTCTTGCACCAGTGGCGCTCTTTGGGTTTTGTAGGGACCGCCATACGGGTCAGTGTATTGCGCATGGTATTATGGGGTCTGCCTTTATTATATACGGAGGTGTTATGCTTGTTCTTCTCGTCGTGCCATGGCTAAGACAAAACCAGGGCAAGTATAGCCAGGAGTTTTACGATAGCACCGTTATGTGTGCGTGGGGCATTGTCAACACGTTCACCGAACACCGGTGGGGGAGAGAGCCATGGTCACACGGTGACTACCAACACACTTCTATGGGCATAATATGGTGGTGTGGAGGTTTGCTTGGGATGTGGCTGACCCGTAACGGAAAAAGGTCTTTTATTCCATCTCTTCTTTTGATCTTCACAGGGTACGCAATGTCTCAGCACTCTCAGCATCTTATGATAAGCACAAAAGTACATGCAATGTTTGGGCTTGTGCTGATCAGCGGAGGCGTATGCAGGATTGTAGAGATTTCCTTTTTGCTCAAGGACGAGAGGTATGATAAGAAGGGTATTGCCTCTTTCCAGTATATACCATCTTTCAGTCTTGTTTTGTCTGGCATCCTTTTTATGAGTGCCAACGAGCAGCAGCTAATTCTTGTAGACTCGCTAGGAGCTGACCACTCTAGCTATATAATGGTGGTGACGTCTGCGGCTTTTATGACTTACCTTTGGATGTGTTTACTGGTGGATCTGTATTTGAAGATGGTGGAGAAAAAGTATACTCCATTGGATTTTGAAATGGATGATTTAAATGAGAGTGAAGAGTTGAGTGAATAGGCATCTCTGAAGTGAAGCGGAAGCTCATATCAAACCTTCAATTTCAAAGAGGAGCAAAAAACGAAAGGAGTTGCCATGACTAATTTTGTCACTTGAGTTTATGTCAGCTTCATGCGAGGCACCACTGACCTGTATTACCGTTTGAAAGACTGACCGTCATAAAGGCTCATTCTAAATAGTGCTGGATTGGAATGTTTACATTCAATAACTTACATATTATCAGCTGGATCAATAAGTTAACTATTCGGAACAGTAACAATAGGATTAATGTCAAAATTGAGATCTTCTTATGTTTCTTTGCTCGAGCAGTATGCTCCATCGTCTCGTAGCACAGTGCAATATTGACCATTTTTAGAAATGAGCTTCAAAAGAGGCGTTATGTTGACAGGTATGCCATAGTATTCAACAGTCATGGACATATCAAAGCGGGTATGCGATTACGTTACTTTAGCATTCCTAAAGATGAGTGAAGACTGGCTTCTCAAGAATTCTTTCAACAGCGAGGACATGGACAATCTCTCAAAACTGCTCACATTGTTTTCTCGGACAAGGCAACGAAGGATTGAATAAATTTAGGTTGATGTCGATCGCAACATTATCAAGTATCAACCCTTGTGATCTGTGAGTTGCAGTGGCCCATGCTAAGGTAAGAGGAATATGTAGTTCTCCATTTTGGACTAGGCCATAACGGGCACCACGCCTTGTTCAAGATTGGTCAAAGGACCACATGAGAAGTCAAGTTTAACAAATTCATTCCAAGCGAGGTTTTGAGAATGGACACAATTGTATCTCCAGCGCCATCAACAAACTCTGCTTCTACCCACAAGTTTTGTGTAAGCATGCCAGGGGCCTTGATTGATAGCGGATCCTCATGTTTAGTGACCTCATCTTCATCTAAGATGTTTGACATTATAGGCTTGTCAGACTACAACAGGATAATAAAGGGAATAAAAATATAATGAACTCAACTCATCAATCTCTTTTATTCTTCATTCTCCAAAATGAAACACGTTTGTTGACAATCCACATACCATTTTGGTCCGTTTGATGCTTTACGAGTCTCAATATGACTTTCAAGCGCTTCATAGCAGCACATATGACCATACCCTGGTTCAAACAAAGCTATAAAGGGTTACGAGACTTTGTCTTGAAGATAACTAATAAAACGGGTACTATGGGCACTAAGATATATTCGGACTCACTCAAAGTAATGAGAGAGATAAAAGCTGTTTATATAGTCTAGCGTGCATGAACGATATGCATCTTCAGGCACTTAACAATAGCAAGTGAGGTGACGTCTTCGTTCCCACGGTATGTTTGTTTAGTAGTGATGACCAACTGTGGATGTCCCCCACTCAGCATTGTTATTCTCTCGCAATGGAGTTGACGTCTTCGTTCACTAGCAGCAGAAGCAGAAGGTTCAGCTGTAGGCGCAGTAATTGAAGAGGTGAGTCATAAGCTGCCTTCAAAAGAAAATCAATCAAAAAGAAAAGGGACAGGCAAAAATTAGTTAGGAAGTTCAGTATCGACAGTTGAGGTGAATGATTTTCCGTACCGCGAGAAGGTTACCATTACGCAGAGTAGAGGTTACACCCCTCCGTACATTATTGAGTAGGCTACCGTTTGCGAGTATAGCATGCAGCAGTCAAGAAATAAGTGACTGCAGGGCATGACATGGTGTAGATCATAGGATGACTAAAAAGGTGAGATGAGAACTGTTCAAGGGCTTGAGGTGTTTGGATGTGTCACTTTGCCTCATTTCGTATGTTTTTTGCTGCGTAATGAACTATAGCTTCTCAGCTTACACTTCGTCGCAAATAGTCGAGTTATTATAAAAGCCATTTCTCCAGTGTGGTAGTACTATTTCTTTTGTCAATACAATTAGTAGTCCACAATAAGTTACACCAAAGATACAAAACAACACACAACACACAACAAGCACATGCCTCAAGATGAAAAAAAATATAATATACCCATTCAAAGCTCTTTTAAAGACCCTCTTTCAGTGCTCGACCAAATACCGCTACATCAAACTACTGAAAACTCGATATATAAGATCATTTCCGCTCAAAGATCTAACGGAGATAAGCGCATTTCTCAGCGCACGCATTTCGCTGCACATCCGTCCGAAACCAAAAATCTCCTTTTCAAATCGCAAAAACTCTCTACAACCATCTTCGGAAATAAGTTCCGCTTATCTGCAAACCCCTCGCCACTACACCAGCCTCTCTCTTATTAAGAATTCGCCACCGGGGGTGTGCGCTTATAAATTCTCGCGCAATTAATAGTATATAATATATATATTCATTCTCGCAATCCAACAATTAATTGCACCGCTATGGTTGAATTCAAAGAGAACACCTCAATTGTTGTATTTGGAGCGTCTGGAGATCTTGCCAAGAAAAAGACGTTTCCCGCTCTTTTCGGACTGGTAAGTTACACCTTTTTTCCAATTGACTAACTTTAGTACAGAGAAGGGCTGCTCGACGGGTCTGTCCAGATTATCGGGTACGCACGGTCCAAGCTTTCTGAAAAGGACTTTAAAGACCGGATCACGGGATTCCTCAAGTCAAAGACTCCAGAGGGAGAGGCCAAGGTTCAAGGGTTCCTCGATCTGTGTACGTATGTGAGTGGACAGTACGATACCGCAGACGGGTTCAAAGATTTAAACCAACGTATGACCGAATTCGAAAAGTCTCGCAACGTTAAGGAGGCTCACCGTTTGTTCTACCTTGCACTTCCACCTTCGGCGTTTATCGAAGTGTCGTCCAATTTAAAGTCCCACTGCCATCCGGGTAAATCTGGAATCGCCCGTTTGATTGTGGAGAAACCGTTTGGACACGATCTGGCCTCTTCCAAGGAACTCCAGGAAGCGCTGGCTCCACTTTGGTCCGAAGAGGAACTGTATAGAATCGATCACTACTTGGGTAAGGAGATGGTGAAGAACTTGTCCTATTTCCGTTTTGCCAACAACTTCCTCGAACCGACTTGGAACAGAGACCACGTGGCCTCGATAAACGTTTCGTTCAAGGAACCCTTTGGTACCGAGGGCCGTGGCGGGTACTTTGACGAGATTGGTATCATCCGCGATGTTATGCAGAACCACCTTTTGCAAGTTCTCACTTTGCTCATGATGAATGCTCCTCCTTCTGCCGATCCGGAAGCCATTCGCGATGCCAAAGTGGCCGTCTTGAAAGCTTTCAAACCGCTAGACAAGAAGGATATCCTTGTAGGCCAGTACGGCAAGTCTGCGGACGGAACCAAGCCTTCGTATTTGGAAGACGATACCGTTAAGGACGACTCAAAGTGCGTCACCTACGCCGCTATCGGAATGGAGATCGATAACGACACCTGGCGGGGTGTGCCCATTGTGATGAGGGCAGGCAAAGCTTTGAATGAAGCCAAAGTGGAAGCGAGAATCCAGTTCAAAGATCAGGACTGTAAATTGTACAATGGGCTTACTCGTAACGAGCTCGTGATCAAAATTCAGCCTGACGAGGCCATCTACATGAAGGTGAACTCGAAAATCCCCGGGGTCCACACTGAGACCCTCGTTAACGAACTCGACCTCAGCTACAAGCTCAGGTACAAGGACTTTTACATTCCGGAAGCGTACGAGTCGCTCATCAGAGACTGTCTTAGAGGTGACCACTCCAACTTTGTTAGAGACGACGAGAACGATGTGAGTTGGGCGCTTTTCACTCCGCTTTTGGAGTATTTGGAAGGACCCAACCCTCCTATTCCGAGTATTTACGAGTATGGATCTAGGGGCCCTAAGGAGCTTAACCCGTTTTTGGAGTCGCACGGTTATGTGTTTACCAATGAAGGTGACTACCACTGGCCCGTGACAAAGCCAGAAAACTTGCCAAAGATGTAAGGGTGTAGCGTTTATAAAGATCATTGAAGCGATCATTGAAGCGTAGCGGAAATGATCGTATGATGTAATTTTTCATTTTGGATTGAAATCATTGAAATTGAGATCATTGAAGCGAAGCGGAAAAGATCTCATGACGTAGTTTTTGTCTTTGCGATGGATCGTTGTATTTATGATTGTTTCACCGCACTAGGCGAACTTAGTTTCGAAGCGAAGAGGAAGAGATGAGCTCAAGATCATTTGCTTGCGTTGATCTGGTCATCAAGGGCAACCTTGATGTAGCTGCTCTATATTGAACTCACTCTCTTTTACAAACGGCTGTTACAGAACCCACCCATGAGATTGAACCACCAATTTTGAGTAATAGCGTACTTGATTAGTCTCTCTGAGTTTGGAGCGTCTTTTTTTAACTAATTTGACTTTACTGGTAGACGCATGGCCCAAGATGGGAAACAGAGTCGGTAAGAATGGGTGCGACGACATATTCAAACTACTTAAAATCATAGAGGAGTCTATTTCTTGACAGAGCGCTCGTGCTGATGTGACAAGAAAAGCAATAGCTATGAGTTTGAAAAGATGTAACATAACTAGACAGTAGTTTGGTGTTTAATTCTTGAGAAAATTTGCCATCTACGACAATTTTCAATTTCGCTTTCTTTCATGCAGGATCATGCACGAGCGCGTTTTGCGGTAGATGGCAAATTTTCCTTTGATTCTTTTTCTCACCAAAAGACTTCATTGGCGGCAGATGTATTCAGTTCCTCTCGACTCAACCCACCTTGCTTGCTGCTCGTCTGTGTTTCAGCAATCTTTTTCAAAAAGAGGATTATAATTTTTCAAAACCTCTAACATCCCGCGACTTTCAGTCCACTGTACTTCTTTATTGTTGTTATACTTCGTGCGTCCGCTTTCGTTCCAATAACACATTTATCTCTTTGAATGCTGAGAGGCCGGCGCATGTTTTACTGCTTGTTTCATCCCTTCTCCGCCTGATGATTACCAGTGAAAGATCCAGCTTGAATTTTGTCACAGTCATCTCACAGTCGAAGAAAGACCCAATGCACATGATTTTCTCGTCACTCAAGGTTCGGAAGCAAATCCCTTTTCTGCGGAAACGCTCATCTTGTTAAAGTAGTTAGAAGAGCCGGAGATCGATGCTAAGGTCTGGTGAAATTGGTTGCGATGGGCAATGCCTTGAAACCCAGACTAGAACACATAAGTAACTCAGACAAGCTGGAGATCACAGAACGAAGCAAAAGCGAGATTTGTCAGAACAGGGAAATGTATTATCGTCACCAGAACGACTGTGCCGTAATTCACATGTGCTATACCCGCGGACAAATCGTAGTGAGTCCGGGCACCACCGGAAATAGGGTACTCAAAGATAGTTCATGGACGACAAGACAAGTTATTCGACACGATCCAATTCCGATATTCAAACTTTGTCAAAGAAAATGTTCAGTTGCACGTGGCGACGTCAAACATTTAGTCGTTCACTGATTCGTCTCAAAGTAAATGATCACCTCAACGTATATGACCAGACTGTGCAATCTGTTGAGGAGAGTCCCACGGTTATTGAGATTACCGGCTGCTCTCGAATTGATAGAGAACAGTATGTTCTTGTATGATCGTGCGCATCTTCGATGTGCCTTCCCTATATCTAGTACAGCTCTTTCTGTAAGAACGGCTACAATGGGTACTACGACATATTGGGACACAATTGAAGTTATGGAGAATATATATTCCGCCGTGCATGAACTATATGCATCTTCATGCACGTGTGCTCTAGACCAACGCAAACAAATTGATCAAATCATCTCATCTGCTTCACTTCAGAGATAATCATAACAACTCTTCACTCACAAATCTCTTCTTGATGGAAGAGATATACTCTAGGAACCTGGCCGCAGTGGCCTCTACTCCGCGGGTGTACACAAACTCTGAGGCGAGTCTCGTGGCGAACAATGCCCTCAGATAGTTTGTTGGTACCCGTTCCAAGATGCTGGAAATGCCAATTTTGTTCAGTAAAAGCGGCGGCAGAGAATCAACGAGAACGGCATTTCTGAACGGCACATCCTCGTCCCACAGCTCTTTACTCTGAGCGAGATCGTCAGCAAGCTGGTTAATGGCCACAGAGAGCTCGTCCGACAAAACACTGAACGGCTTTCCGGTCTGCTGTTTCAACTTCCACAGCATTTCAAACTCGAGCTGGGCTTTTTCAACAACAGTAGCTTGCACTTGTTTGACGTAATCTTGGTAAAACTGAGGCTTCTCGCCTGTTACACTGTTGATGCACATGTTTTCCATAAAGCCCTCATCGTCAAAGCAAAGAGCACTTAAGACTTCCAAAGACGAAGATGTCACTCCTCCCTTGTTTGTGGAAGCATCTTTGAACAAGATACAGCCCGCCTTTTCTAGTTGCAGTTTCGCAGCTTGGGTGATGAACAAATTGGCACCTTCTACGATATATGGAATAACGCATTTGCCAGTCTTTTCGTCAATCAGCTCCGAAACATTGCTCGTGTCAATAGCATTGGGCCTTCCTCCGCAAGGAACGAAAAGCTGGATTCCGTTCATTCCGAAAAGCTCTTTTGCTTTCAAATGAAAAGTGTTTCTGAACGCCACTCCGCTCGTAACAACTTGTCCTCCCGGAAGAGGGAAATCTGTATCGTTGATCGAGACAAAGTAGCCCTGTGAGCTCAGCTTGGCCATGTTGAACTCGCCCACCATAATACGCGCCTCTGCCAAACGGAAGAGCTCGGTTTTATCAATCCCTTTCGGATCTACAAGAACACCAGAACCGTCAACTATCGCGACATACTTTTCATCCTTGGAAAGAAGGATCTCGTTGGACCCTAAATCTCCGTCTGGTCCTCCCGTCTGAAGTTTACTTACATCTGACGACTTGATCTGGAGCTTTTCATAAATCTTTTCAACGTACGCTCTCACAGAAAGAGAGGTCATGCCATACTCATCATGCGGGATTCCGCCCAGAGTTGGAGATTTCCCCGTGAAGAAGGATCTCCACCAGGTGGCACCTCTCAGTCTGGCATGCTCTGTAGCCCAGTCCACGTAGCCAGCGGTGTTTTCATCAGGACCCATAAATAAGATCTCCGGCTGGTTGTACAAATCTACAATGGGGTCCTTGACACCAGGCACGTTGCCCTGGATCAAAAGATCCAGGATGGAGTCGATATATTTGGTAAAGCTGGCCTGCGGGGAGTTTTGTGCGTTCCCCGTGTTAAGCAAAATGACACCTTTAGACCCGCCTTCTGGAATATCCTTATTTTTTCTTTGCTGAGTCGAGGCCAAGTTGTAGTTTTCGTCAAACAGATTACGCATGTTGCTAAAGTATGCATCTGCCGAGCGCGACTTGACGATACGAATACCGCCACGTGCGATATCTCTGAACCGGATGTGGAACCCTCTAAAATCGGATCCAACAACGAAAAACATGCCAAAAGGCTTGTTCGGGTACTCGGTAACCGGGAGGAACGAAGGCTCCAGTCTAAACGAGATGGCCACTTTGGTCGAAGTGAAAAAATTTGTCTTTAAAATGGCATTGTTGAAAGCGTACAAAGCTCTCAACACAAGCATGTGGTGTTCGTTGGGCGCACAGCTTCTTTGAAGCAGTTTCTCGAATTGCTCCTCGTTCTCGATAGGAGCGATCTTTGTTAGTCTCTGGTAAGAGAGGGTCTGCTCAAGCCGAGAGTGTGGATAGTGGATATCCGCAAACTGACGGTACAGCTGCTGAACAATTGATTTTTGGGCCTGGAAGGTTTCCAAGATGTACGACTCGGTAAACGTTTCTGATCTCAGCCGTTCCTTCAGCCTGTTGAGAACTTCTGCGTGCGCAACAGATTTGGTAGGATCCAAAAGACTGCGCAAAGAATGGTACTCTGGGCCCAGACGGTTGAGGAAGTGCGTGACAAAGATTACTCCGCAGTGAGCGTAGATACACTCCTGCAGCGACATCTCTCCCTTGACAAAATGCTCGTAAAACATGTTGTTTGGGATCGAGTAAAGAAGAGAAGCCTCCTTGATGAGCTGGTGGATGGAAACGTCCGACGGAATGGCATCTTGATCGTCCGAAGGAGTTATATACATCGAAACCACTGTAACGCCATTGGCAAACTGTTCCACATACCTGCGAGTAATCTTGAGCTTGTAGTAGTCGCACAACGCAGAAAGAGCACTATTGTAGCGGGGAGACGTTTTCTGACGGTACCCAATGATAACACGGTGTTCTGCCGTGTGCGGGAGAGTAAAGTGTTTGATAATGGGGCCCGTGGCCTTGACGGCCTCGCTGATGACTTGGCCATAAAGCATTTTCGTGTGTGGTGACGCAATCTGCATAAACGTTAGATCTCCAATGAGATCCAAAGCTGTAGTCTGAGAATCCACCCCTTCCACCTTTGGGAACTGGCATTTATACACAAACTGGCATTTTACGGCATTCTCCTGGTCGAATGGAGAGTAGAATGATTCTGTACGGTAGACAGAGGTTGAACCAGAATCGTCCAAGTACCGATCGTCAACCCTTTCCTGAAACGAATCTTCGGCAGCTGTATTGAAATAAACCGCGTGATCCTCCGCTTCACGCTTGTGGTGAAGAAACGGTTTGTCGTTCACCCCGCGGGCAAAGGCATCAACTTTGGCAGAGTACAAAGCCAAAATGTGCGACACTATTCCTGAAACAGACTCTCTGGCAAAGTACACGTCATCGATTCCTAAAGAATCATAAAACCATTTGGTTTCAGACTCAACAAACTGTTCAGGGATGAACCCTGTATTGGCTAACGAGTCCATCACTTCCTCCATCTGTTCCACTTTCCCAGAGAACGGCTCCGCTTTGTAACCGGTAGACATGAGTTCATCGTTACTGATGTTTTGAAACGACGTGGCGCTGAAATTGTTTTCTAAGCTCAACTTGGCCATGTCCTCCATTGTTGTGGGGGAATGAGGAGTGTTGCGATATTTATAGTAGTCATCCCTCCTGCAGGGCTGCATAATTGTGCATGTAGTTATCTATCAAGGAAGAGCCGCCAAAAAAGCACTTTTGAGAGATTTAAATTTTTTATGGGCCTTGGCCACGTTGATTATGCGACAATAAGTATAGTCAGTTTACAAAAGTCCAATCTGGTGAAAGAAGCAGAGGTCATCACGTGAGGAAATTTCCGCCAGTAAAGTTATTGCCTCATCGCGCGTCTTATCGCAGATCGGTGCACTGTTTGTGAGGCATTAAGCGCTTGTCGCGTTGTTCTGCATAGTGTGGACGGGCGATGGATATGCATCATGCACGGCATTATGTACGGATGAAGATAGGCGGTATTGGCAAATCGGGCTTGGCGGAGTGGGCTTATCGAATGTGATTATTGAGCGATTTGAATGTTCTGATTTTGACGACTGTCTGAGAATACTGGGGTGCGGCAGAGAGAAAGAGAGAAAAGAGACTGAAAAAAAAAAATGTATACTGATTGACTCTGCCTCATTGAAAAAGGGTATACCTTATCTGATTGACTCTGACTCATCAAAAAAAGAAATCGAATCAGATCTTAATCTTCACAAGATTTGTAAGGAGAAGCTTATCTCTACTCAGTGCTTTCTAGTCTTTTGAATAGAGGTAAAAATAAAAAATACAGTATCTCCCGCTACCTATAATTGAAAGTGATGGTTCAAAAAAAAACCATCCAGTTCATAGACTAATATCACGCACGCAGTCTGATTTGGTGCTAGGGTGCGAGAAGAGTCGGCCTATAATGACCTTCTTTCTGATACTATGGTTTCTAGATTACTCATAAAATTTGCCGTGGTCTGATGACTTGATGAAAGATAACGGGAATGAATGGCTGAAGGTGGTGTAAGGAGGAGGACACCTTTCACGCTTTGGGGCAAATGGTGGCAAAATAGGCTTAAAGGAGGTGGAATATATCGTAAAACACTATGTGTCATGAATTTAATCTCTGTATTGCATACCTAGATCCTCACGGTCGGTTGATGAAGAGTTGCACGTATCAGTGTTTCCTTATCTTACGATAAACCAACGTAGTATATTGATGTCTCATCGTATTATCGCCGAGAATCCAACAGAGTATATACTGGGCCCTTTTTTCAATCCAAGTTTTTCAAGCTGTCCCACCTTATATCTGTATGATTTCTTGATAACTATTTATTTTATTTTTCAGTCTTTGTAGTCTTGTGTGACTTTTTTCAGAAAAAGTCTGTTCTGATAACACGGTGCATGCTCGCTAGTTCTCTTTCCTGGCTCATTCCATTGACTCTTTGATCGCTTTCAAAGAAGCTGTATCGTGGTTTCGGTCGTAGTGAGCGACGCATAGAGGGAGGTTGTAAGCAGAAAGCATATGTCCCTATGCGTGATGTCCTCGAATTGAGTGATAGTGACTAAATCTCCCTTTCAGATTTCCATGTGTACAGGGTGACATTTGCATTCTATAAAATTATGGGAGCAGTGTTATCCCCATGAAACATACACATTTAGGGTTGTTTGGGAAGGAGCCAAGTTAAAGAGCTCATCTCGTCCGCTTCCGCCTCAGAGATCATGCATTAACTACATAAGATAACCTTAACACGTGCTTTCTCTGCCTTAGACAGTTAGCTTAGGTCTTCCTTGGAAAATTTGACTCAATAAAGGTTGACTGATTCAAATGAGATGATCTTAAGATCAATTTATATCATCTCTGAAGCGAAGCGGAAGAGATGATGAGATGATACATCCACGACTCGAACTCCACTCTCGATAAGAAGAGGTACGGATATCAAATCAACAAATGGCACCTCAATGGATGCCTCAGAACATTCAAAAGCGACTGCTGCGATACGTTTTGCAGCAGCTATCGGTATTTTCAGAGCTGGACTTGCCGAATTTGGAAGTCTCCTTGGGATCAAACTCGAAGGCTGCTCTTCACGACGTGCAGTTGGATGCCGAAAAAATCAACGTTCCTGGGTTCCAAGTCACTAAGGGCAAAGTGAAAAATCTAGAGCTTAGTCTGGGCGTTTCAGATGGTGTGTTTATGAACTGCGATGGGATTGAAATTGTTATGGAACCCCATACTAGCACAAGTGAAGCAAGTTCGTTTTCTTTGGCGAAAAGTACGGCAGAATTAGCCAGTAGCGTAGTGGAACCAACAGAAGAGATCCCTCCAACAGCCATGGGAAGTGTAATGAGTCGGGCTGTTGAAATGGCCCTTTCAAGGCTGCATATTGAGCTCACCAACGTGGAGATTTCTCTACCGGATTTTGACATTCTGGTAGGAGCTATCTCTGTTAATAGTACCAACGGAGTGAGGAACATAAGTTTTGAGAAATTGAGAATCATATCTCATTTTCAAGAGGAATCAGAAAGCGATTCAGGCTACGAGTCCATGGATGAAAGTTTACAGCAAACGCAAACCTTTTCTCGATACGAAGCTCGTTCTCTCTATATGAGTGCCACGTCAAAGCTGTTGGCAGAAGATGAAAACTGCGCTCTTTATATAGATCACGGAGAGATCTCGTTTGAAGGACTGCAGACCATAGTTGCGCTGGACGTTTCTATTGGACAAGTAAAAATCTCGAGCTGTGGAATCATTGCGCCGATAGAGAGAGTTTTGGAGATTCTTATAGCAATGCACTCTCCCAAAACGCAGGGAGAGCCGCTTGACTTGAAGCGAATAGCCGTAGAGCGCATTGAAGTGGGCTCCTCTATTGTGAATGGCGAATTTGTCAATTCTGACGCATTGCGCTTGGAAATTTCACGGATTTCCATTTCCA
>JAJLWQ010000148.1:0-23342 GCA_030570875.1 Citeromyces matritensis
CATCCAGTGCCCCAGCTTCATCTTCTGTCGGTGGTCAAGGATCATCTTCTGCTAGTGTTCAACCTTCCGCATCCAGTGTATCCAGCGCAAAGCCATCCAGTTCCTTGGATCCAGCTTCCGCTTCTGGCATCTCAGCCTCTTCGGCTTCAAGCGTCTCTCCTAACAGGTCATCCACCATCTCTAGGTCTTCCGTTCACGCAAGCACCAGTGGTGCCCCATCTGCTAGCTCAGCCTTGTCATCGCAACCCGCTTCCAAGTCTATTTTGTCGTCAGAGGTTTCAAAGAGTTCATCCAAGGGTCTATCTGATCTTGCATCAGCTTCTTCTATCGTCTCGTTGGCTTCCTCTGGATCCAAAAGCTCAAGCCCAGTCTCGTCAAACGTGCCTTCAGCTTCAGCCTCATCGAGCGGTATTTCTCCTTCCTCATCTCTGACACCAGTCTCTGGATCCTCCGCTGTGGCCTCATCAAGCCAGCAGCTCTCTGTGTCCTCAGCGGTTTCGTCTATCAAGTCCTCAGGCTCATCATCTTTGAGATCTTCGGGTTCTTCTTTCGCTGCTTCATCAGTGGCTTCTTCCAGAGTACCTCCGGCATCTTCTCAAGCTTCCAGAACCTCTGGAGTTTCAAGTGCACTTTCCGCGTCTTCTCAAACCTCTGGACTCTCTGCAGTTTCAAGTACACCTTTGGCTGCTTCCCAATCCTCAAACTCTGTCTCTTCTGCACAGAAATCAGGTGGTAGTGCAAACGCCGCCGAGTCAGGATCTGTAGCTTCCTCTGGATACCCATCATCCAAGGTGAGCTCATCATTGTCTGTGTCTGGAGCTTCTCCAAGTTCCTCTGTGATCAAGTCTTCAGGAACCCTATCACAAGTCCCAGCTCCTTCTGCTTCGCAGTCCTCTAGTCACCAGTTTTCCAGTCAGGCTGCGTCAGCTTCTTCACTTGCAGCTTCATCGATTTCTCAATCTTCTGGATCAACGATGGTGAGTGTCTCCTCTACTGGGCCAGAACCTTCCGGAATCAGGTCTTCTGTTGTCTCATCTTCTGCAATTTCCTCTTCTGCTGTACCATCTTCAGCGGTCGGTTCATCCTCTGCAGTTGGTTCATCTTCAGCGGTCGCTACATCTTCTACGTTGAGCAAGAGCAGTTCCACCTTGCCAGCCTCGGCATCTTCCGTACCGCAGAAATCAGGTGGTCAGGATCTGTCTCCAGACTCCGGAACTATTAGATCGTCCGGGTCGCCATCTTCTGCAGTGTCTGCAAGCTCTTCTGTCGCTGTGAAACCATCATCCTCTTCATCTTTGATTTCGGCTCCAACAGTCGTTCCAACAGTCGCTCCATCATCGATTCCATCTTTGGTGCCATCGTCGTCTGTTTCGTCATTCTCGATGTCTGGCTACTGGAACACATCGTCGGCTCCATTGAGTTCAAGACTGACATCTTCAGTACCACTGCCAAGTCAGTCTCCAGCTGTCAGTCCTTTGGGTTCTTCATCTGCCACCTCTAAAGGACAGTCCTCATTCTTCAACTCAAACGCTGCAGAGTCTGGACGCGTCGACTCCAGTGCTGTAGTCTCATCTCTACCAGCCTCGCAGACACCAGCCTCATCAGAGGTCTCGGTAACGGCTTCCCAAACAACAGCCTCCGATAACATGGCTCCATCCGTGGTATCCTCCTTTGTGTCTGTTACAAACACAGAAGGTCCAACCTCCTCTGCTTCCACCAACCCTGATGACAAGTCAGGAAACTCTGGAATTTGGGATCAGTCCTCTACACTCACCGGAACTCCTTCCAAACAGAGTTCCACACCAGTTGGTGGCCAGTCAGAGTCTCCTGAGACTACAGGCTCTTCCAGTGGTGACGAGTCAGGCAAATCTGCAGAGAAAACCAACACTTTGTCAGAAACCACTCACGACAAGCCTTCACAGCCTCACCAGACAAACACATCTAACGGGGACAATGCAGGTCATGGTGCTACAACCTCTGGGAACTCTGGAATATGGGGAGACCATGGGTCTACAGGAACTCCTGGACAGACCAATACTAATGGTAACCCCTCAAAGCCTACCGACACACCAAATGGTGGCAATACAGGAAGCGGTTCCAAGGAAAGTTCGTCGTCCGATAATGGCAAAACTATGACTAACGCTGCGTCAACAAGAACAGATGGTTCTGAGGAATCGCTTACCACCTCTGTATACACAACTGTGGATAAGGGAACTACCGTCACGAGAACAACCGTTGTTCCATGTGAGACCGATTCAAATGGCTCAACAGCTACGCCTGGTGAGGGAAGCTCTACTGCTGCTCCTAAGGACACTACAGGAGAGGGAGCTACTCGTACGGCCCAAGAATCACTAACAACCTCAGTATACACAACTGTGGTAAAGGGAACAACCGTTACGAGAACAACTGTTGTTCCATGTGAGACTGATATAACCTCAAATGGCAATGGTTCATCAGCTACGCCTGCTGAGGGAAATACCGTCACTACTGCTGCTCAACAGACTACAGAAGAGACCCAAAAATCACTCACAACCTCAGTATACACAACTGTGGTGAAGGGATCAACCGTTACCAAAACAACCGTTGTTCCATGCGTGACCGATTCGAATGGCTCACCTGCTGAGGGAAGCTCTACTGCTGCCCAGGTCACTACACATGGATCAGGAAACTCCGCTATTGGTGCAACCTTGACAACGTCCGTCTTCACAACCGTTGAAGATGGAGTGACCGTCACCAAGACTACGGTTGTACCGTGTGAAACATCCGAATCAGCTGAAGCTCCTACACCGTTGACATCTGCAACTGGCCCAAGTGAGTACACTACATACATTGTCACGTCCGATTCAAACGGACTGCCGGCTACAAAGACATCTGTTGTCCAAGTGGCAAGTGCGACTGAATCAGCCAACCAGCCAGACAATGGAACACCAGGTGCCATCACAACAGCCATGCCACTTGTCACAAGCAGCACTCAGCAATTCTCTAACTCTGTTTTGACTTCTGTCATTGAAGGGTCCACCGTCACTATGAGTACCATTGTACCCGTTGCGACAAGCGTGAATGCTTCTGCTGGAGAAACTCACAATGGAAGCACTGCTGAGATTGAACAGTCAAACACTGAATTATCCGCCACAAAGACCGGTCTTTCTACTTCTTTCTCTTCTGCTGAAAGCTCCACCAGCGCTCCAGCAGTCTCTACTTTCACCGCCGGTGCTTCTTCTTCAGTTGCCACGAGCATGGGACTGGCATTTATCTCAATGATGTTGACCTTCTTGATCTAAGGAAGTGACACCTTATATACCTTTTCTTTATCTAAGTTTTTAGATCTAAATTCAAGTTTTGTAATATCTTTAACCCTCAGACTTTGTTCTTCTTGTTCATATGTGGCACCGTGAATACACAAGACGAAACTCACTTAAAGGGTGGGAGGCACCCTAAGTATCTGCTCTTATCGGTAACGAACAATGTGTGATGGTTGAGCTACTCCACAACTTATCGCGTACTGAAGTTGGTAAGAGGGTTCTGCTTCTCTTGGAAATGCCGACCATTAAAAGACTTTTGTGGGTCTGTTTACGACAGCCGACTTCCTCGTGCTTTTGGTACTCTTGTCTTTTGAACCATAGAAACTTCATCTACGTTGATCATTACTATCTTTTTTCCTCGCCAGCAGGATGCAGACCTCTTCAGGCAATAGAGGTAAATGGTTAGGGAACTGAAATTCAAGGTGCTTGAGGTACATGTGATGATGATGATCTTCTGAGAGAGCGGTTAGTAGAGGGAGAGGAGGAGCAGAAATGAGAGGATGGTGCATCAACAAAAGAGCACTCACTTCGGGTAGATCCAGTAGTATGGCCTAAAGGTTGGAGAAGGAACTGCTTGCTCTTATTGTAAGGTAGTCATACGGGCGTGGGCAACCTGATTCAACTGTGATAATCCCGGATATTAGTCGACGATATAATGATGGCGTTTTCGACTCCTTATCAACATTTATCTTCCACGTGGTACTTATGATGTCAGAGACTATAGTAATTTGAAAAGGTGGTTTTCAGGGGCTACAACAAAGTAAAAGTCGTACGGAAAACAATCACGGAGCAGATAAAGCATTTTTGTTATAATACAGTTCTTATGCATAAAACACGGTCGAGATGCAGATTACTGCATAGTTTGAGTGCAACTATTACTCTAAATTGGTGAAACCTTCGTCGCAATTGACGACCATAGCTATACAAATATTCCAACCTGAATATCAGAAAATAATGCTGAAGGGAAGAACATGGTGAGCGTAGTATTGCTTTCTTTCCAGATATAAGTGGTGATTTATACGAAATGCACAGCGTCCTTCCCAGTGACTTGAGCATCATCATCATCTGGCAGCACAAGTCCAAGGAAATGCTCCTCTGCACCTTGGCAGGCTCTATAAAAGCACGATGAGGTAATAAAAAGTTAATTCACTGCCTCACCGCTAGGCCGGTATGACCTGAGGTCTCAAACAAATGACCCGGACTTCCCAAACGAACATTCCCGCTACGCTTCAACGATCGCACTCCTCTGACTTCCAGACTTTCAAATCATTGAAGGTTTCAGCGGTTCGAAAATCAGGTTTTTTTGACAAGTAAAACGTCGACTTCTCCGGAAACTCTTGGAAGCTGCACTGCTAACGACGAGATTTGTGTCGGGTTATCAGCCATAACCCGAACTTTTGATGTGATAGGGATATTGACCGGATGACAGTACATTGGTCATGCATGTGCATCTCTGGCTGCGGAAGGCCATTTTCCTTACAACGCCATCACTTCAAGGAGGCCGATGCAATCAGCGTATCAAAGAGGTGAACAACCTCAGTTGTGTAGCAGCTTTAGGCAGGACCAGTATTGTTGTCATGGCCGAATTTGTTCCCTCCTCTTCATAGGACACCTCCTACAGTGTCCAGATTGAATGCAACCATATCGCGATGAAACTCTTTACAAAAGCTGGACGGTTGAGAGGGCAGAGCGTCTTCACAAAACACTGAGAAAAATGACTTAAAGCTAACAATTGATGGAGAGAGAAGTGCTGATCAGGAGAAGAAGAGGTTTAGGAGGTGGAAGAGTTGGAGGTGGAAGACGAAGAAGAAGATATTGATCGGGAAAATGAAAAAGGATGATGAGTCAAGGGAGAGACTGCAGACCTCTTCGAGAGGTAGGGAGGCTCGATCGGCTTAGGGGAAGATTGTAAGAAGCAGCAGTTAGTTGGTTATGCAAAGTGGACGATTTACGTCTTTCACGCAGTCCTCTTGTTCCCTCGCGAATGAGTCGACGTCTGCGCTCACCAGCAGCAGAAGCAAATGGTCACTCTTTTGGGAGCAGGACTAGAAGGAGGTGGGAACAACCATAAGATGCCTTCAAAAAAAAGAGAAGGGACAGGTAAAATTAGTTACGACGGTTTTTACACGAAAAAAAGAGATAGTAAAGTAAAAACCAGGCAGAGAACAGTTGATCTAAGTGATTTTTCCTTTCGAAAGAATGAAAGGACATATTGAGGTTACACCCTTACGTACATTATCGAGTAGGCTCGTTTGCGAGTATAACATGCAGCAGTCGAGAAAAGCATGAATAATTGCATGATAAATGACGTGGTTTAGACCAAAGGAGAGCTGCAAAGAATGAAGTAACAAAGGGATTGGGTTCTGGAAACTAAAAGGTGGTCGGATGCGTGACAAACTGTTGCGCATAAGCACATCCTTACATATGATTTTTGCTGCGATCTTCTCAGCTCACGATTCTTCGTAATAGATATCCCTTCCGCTAACTCAACGTTTGCGAGCTGACGTGCAGCTCGAAACTCGCGTTCTTTGAAGATGGCGGGTTGTGTCACCTTTGCTGTTCCCATATGCAATCACTTGACTTTTCGAAAACATTTTATGGATTTGTTTTGCCGACTAGAAATGCGGTTCATCTTTTTTCAGTTTTGTCTGAATAGTTTTTGAAAGAACATTTCAAAGTAAACCGTGGTCTGCATGAAGTTGAATCAAAATAAGAACATTAATGACCAGGACTTGACTCTAAATTTCAAAATCAGCATCAAAAATGGCCTTGCAATTCAGAGGGTTGTTGTTTCTCCGCGTTGATCATCTGGAGATTACGTCTTTACGATTTAAGGTGAACTCGATGGTGGAGTCCATCCTTGCACCAAATACTGAAATTTCACCCAATAACATGTCGGAGGAAGGAGATCAAGCCATTCAAATAGTGGTGACCCTTCCACAGGGTTCCGAAAAAATTGATTTCCCAGCAGCCGTTTCGGAAACAATCAGCGACATAAAGCAAACCATTGCAATTCTTCCAGCTACGCATCATCACACATGCTTTGATCTCACTTTAAATGGACAAATTTTGGTTGAGGAAACTCTTGTTGAAGATATCGCTAAAAACGGCAAACTATCGCTTTTTTTAAAGGAAAAAGCCTACTCTGAAAAATCTGCTCGTGAGCATGTTGTCAAGGTGAGAGAAATTGCAGGCTTTAAAAAGGCCAATGCGGACTTGACGGCCCAATCCGGTATCTCTAAATTCGACTCTCTCGACTTGAGTAAAGTGACACAGCCTCCCGCAAAAGATGAAGAGTCGAAATTTGTAGAAATCGACAAGGATTCTCAAAATCAAATCACGTTTTGCGTCAACCAACTGTTCCAAAATGTGGAGCCAAGACCTATAACAAGACCTTTCCAGCCTGCTTTGAAAAGTTTAGCCATTTCACCATGGTCTCCACCTAACGCAGAACGCAAAAGTTATGGCGACATTTTTTACCTCGTCTTGACAACTTTAGAAGGTGACACTTATCACGTGACGAGTCACGTGACCGGTTTTATCGTGAACAAGAGTAGTTCCAACAAGTTTGATGCCAACTTTAAAGAGGCTAGAAGCCACTCTCTTTTGGCGCTGGTGAGCGAACTGTCTCCATTGTTCAACAAGCAGCTGCTCGTCAATAACGCTCCGGTGGAGGAACCCACTACCATTGCAGAGCCTTCCAACTGTTTTCTTCAGCCCACCTGGAGAGTACGCGGAGCAGTTAAGCAAGTCTCAGATTTGGGTCGCAGTCAGGATAACTTTCTATTGGGGGGATCTGATGCCGCCGACCTATTCCGCGATTGGAATGAGGAGTATCAGGGCATAAGAGAGCTTCCTAAGGACACCCTTCAAGATAGAATTATCCGGGAAAGGCTTTTGACGAAAACCGGGTTCGAGTTCACTCAAGCGGCTGTTCAAGGCACAATGGCAATTGTACGCGGAGATATTTCTCCTATGAACCCGGGTGAACCTCCTGAGTTTCATTTTTATCTTCGTAACGGAATCTTCTACTCCATGGGAGTTGATGCATCTGGTCAGCTCGCTAAAGGAAACGATTCTGCAAGAGCTGCAGCATCACGTGATTTGGAAGGTGTCAAGTTTTTAAACCGTTTGGATGCTCCAGGAGTGTATCATTTATGTACAACTATTGTCGACTTCTGTGGTCAGCGAATCATCTGTCAGACGCCTGTTCCTGGTATTTTCAACCAGCCCATTGAGGAGGTTGAAGGAGCCTCCAAAGTGTGCTATGGTGTTTCTGAAGAGGGAGAGGCCATTGCCAGTAATGACGAGTTTGTAAAGCGTTTCAGTGTTATTGGAGAAGCTCTTCATTTAAAACCTCACACCGCGTACACCAACAATGGTGAAAACTCTGCTCATTTAGTCACCTCCAAGGAGACAAAAGGTATGAAGGGTACTGACGGCCGTGCCTATATTATAGACTTGTATAGAACCACTCCTTTGGACATTGAGTTTATCGAGTCTGCCGGTGAATCGTATCCTCATATAGAGGTTACAATTAGACATGAAGCTGTGGAGGAGTGGTGGAGGAGACAGGTTTTGAGCTCTGAGGAAAAAGTGGAGGTGAACCCTTTGAAATTCTCGCTCAACCCTGACGCCTTTTCCGGTTGTTCTGATGAGTCAAACGATGAGGAAAACGTTCGTCAAGTTTCTCAATTTGTCTCACACACTTTGGTTCCTGAGCTTGTAGCAGAAGTGGCTTCATCTAGCTTAATGGCTCCCATCGACGGGTTTCAGCTTACGAATATGATGCACAAAAAGGGTATCAGTATGAGATACCTGGGCAAGCTTATTTCGTGCATTTCAGAAAAGCGTAAAGAAGTTGAAACCGCTCATGCTGAGGCTGCTGAGAGAATCTCTAAAGAAAATGAGCAAGCTTTAGAGAGGAAAAGAGTTAGCACTGGGCAAGAGGAGGAAGAAACAGAGTCTCAAAGTAAAGCGTCTTTTGTTCCTGAGATTGCATCTTTGAACGCTTTGGAAAAAATTGCCATTTCCGAAGTGATTATTCGCTCAATTAAGCATTATCTCAGAGCTCTCACCGCAAAGCTTCCCTTGCCAATGGTGAGGTTTGTAATCTCTCATGTACACAACTGCTTATTTGGGGAGACCTCAGAATGCGTTCTGGACCCGATTTTAAAGTCTGTCTACCCTGAAGTTGACTTGTCATTTGCAAAACTCACACCAGAGCAGGTGCTGAAAGATGTTCAAGAACAAGGTCTCAAACGATTTCAGTACACTTTTGAGAACCTGGATGCCATTTCAAAAATGGCTCTCATCAGGCAAGTGGCTTTGAAGTTTGGAATTCAGTGGAAGGACAGAGTTTACTTTCCTTCAAAGGAACAGATTGAGGCGATTGCTTTGCAGACTAAGGAGAAATCAAAGAAGAAGAATAAAAAGAAGGCACAAGTACCAGAAAAAGAGGTGAAACCAAATGCCACTTTTTCACCCGAGGATGTTATTTGTGTTTACGGGGTGGTGAAAGATTCCATCTTTAGATCAACTATTGTTGATCAAATATGGGAGGCTGGTCGCGCAAGACTGTCTGGAGATGATCATGAAGAAGGCCTCATCCTTTTACAGGAAGCTGTCCAAGTTTACGAGCAAGTATACGGCGTAGTGCATCCTGAGGTTGCCAAAATATACGGCGTACTAGCCCAGATCTTGCATGATTGCGGCAGATTTTTGGATGCTTGTGTACTGTCTCGCAAAAGCATCGCCATATCCGAAAGAGCTTTTGGAATTGACTCTTATGAAACCATTCTGTCGCTTATCAATGGAGCCTTTTTCGAAAACGCTAATGGATCATACTCCAATTCCATAAAACTTTATGAGCGTGCGCTCAACGAGTGGAACTTTGTTTACGGTGGATTCCATCCTGGCTGTGTCACCACCTTGACTAACATCTCGGTCACTCTTCAGACAGTGCAGATGTTTAAGGAGTCTGTTCAGCTTTTGTCCAAGGCCTCGGAGGTGAGTCTGGAAATCAACGGTGCTCAATCTCAGATTACAGCCATGATCAACTTTCAGCTCGCACAATCACTCACCCTTTCTCAAAACATTCCACAAGCTCTCAAAGTGATGAAACAAGCGTTTGAAGTGTTCAAGGTGACTGTAGGACTGGATGATATGACAACGAAAGAGTGTCATAAATGGGTGCACCATCTGACAAGGTATGTCACCATGTCGGCAAAGCAACAAAAGAAGCTCAGAGAAACGGAAACTACCCGCAAACCAGTCAGTCAGCCCATGAAGGCGACCAAATCCCGCGTGGAGTCTACAGAAATCGCTAATCAGTCCATCGATGAGATTATGGAGTACATTGAGGGCAAGTCGAAAAAGGGAAAAAAGTCGAAAAAATAGATCTTTGTATATAGAGTTTCTTGTATATATTACCTCATTGCTTAGTACCAGATTATCTCTGAAGCGAAGCGGAAGAGATGAATTTGAATGTGTGCCGACTTTGCTTCAGATGTGATCTTGCAAAGAATCACGATGTCTACACTAGAAGCCGTTTACTCTCGTATAAAGTTGTCTTAGGGTTGCTCTGAGGCCGTTGGTACGATGAACACAATTGATCAATCCCTGTGCATTATCGTGCATACCACAGTGTCTTAAGCCTTCACCGTCCAGAAACTTTTCCCAATTTTCAGTAGCCGACTATACTCTCTTAGGTTGAGCGGTATTAAACCTTTATGTCTCAATCGAAACTGAAATTGAAACTGTCAAAGCTTTTGATCACTTCCTGGAATCCAGAAAAAGCGCTTGAATTATACGCGGTTCGAACAACTTGATGTAGATCTTAGTAGACTTTATGAATTGAGAATTTGAAAAACGGGTTCTGGGCTGAGGCACCAGAGAAAGCATTGCGGCACTTCCACAAGAGAAGTTTATACAAAACAACCGAGATGAAAGGTTTGTTAAAGGGTTTCTCCACTAAGTAAGATACAAATCATTGTGAGGAGATTCATCAATTATACTGTACACTTTTCTATACGTTTCCTACCCTCCCGAAAGCGTAAGTCAAGGGCACGTTTGACGCATTTGGAGTCAACAAAGAGCTTTGTACTGTGGCTATGGCTAAAGGCATGGACATGATGGATCAAGCGCTTGGTCTTAAGCATGCGCGTCATGTTACTGTAGCCACTGCTGGTCGTCTTATGGGCCATTCGGATCTTTCCGAAACCATTCATTAATGCCACTGGTATGCTTCTTCACTTTCAAGAACAGAATTGTACCCAAACTGAAACTTCAGGATGGCAGTACTCGCTAAAAAGTCATTATTACAGAAATTTACAACGAATCAAACCATCCTGCGAGGTGAGAACAGCCCTTCTTATCGTAATGGAATACCATCAACTAAACATGATACCGACTCTTGGAGTGAGGCATGTTCTTTCTAGTCAATGAAGAATAACAATGATGATGAAACTCGATATTCCCTTATCTGAAAACCCATTAGTTCTGTCGAAGCCATTGCCACTTATCCTTTACAGAATAGGTCTCAATTCGATAGACTGAAAAGACTCGCCACATTGATTTTGATCATCTCTTCTGCAGGGATGATCTTGCGAGTATAACGTCGAAGAAGTGGTATCTAAATGATGGTGATGCTTATTCCAACGTTGGCTTTGTGGGACAAATGCCTGATGTCTTGTAAGTCATCACTTGTACTTAGAAGGGGAACAATAATATGCTCAAGCGATATAGACATAAATTGATCTAAAGAGCATCTCTTCCGCTTCGCTTCAGAGATACAATATAATCTGCCATTTTTCAGAAGCTTTCGGTTGCGGCCATATCTAGCAGAAAGCACCGTTTCCCGTCCGATCAACTGTAGTTAAGCTGCTAAGAGCCTGACCGAGTAGTGTAGTGGGAGACCATACGCGAAACTCAGGTGCTGCAATCTTTTGTTTTTCAGCAAATTTAAATACTTTTTTCACCTTTTCTACTAAATAAAATCAGACAAATTGATTCATTTAATTGGTTTCCCGGGTTTCGCACTCCTTGGTGTAGTTTATAGTTTTGTCCTAGCCAAGATTCGAACGGGCGACCTCCAAATGAGTGGTACACGACCCGGGGGAAGCGGTCAGCTTTGTCTACAGGGCCTCTAGCGAGAATCTAGCGACTGGGCGGCGCTAAAGGAACCTCAGGCTTACTGGGGGTGCTTTTTTTGTGAGCAAATTCCCACATTTTTCGGAGTTGTTAATGTGCCCTTATGCCTTGGGCACGGCCTGGGTTTGCATGATCGTGCATGATGCAAGATCTTGGATCTTGGATCGTTTTTCTACACTTGTGATTTAAATCGCCATCTTGGTGATTACGTCTTCCACCGATACACTTGTATGAAGAACGGTACAGACCCCGAAGGCTTGATTATGATACAGAACTATCTAATGAGATGTCATGATATGTACATTTAAATAGCTAGGTCTGGAAAGACTTCAGATGATGTGGTTACGCTTTGATTTTGAGAAAATCGGCTTTATTCGGATCATTCTCAAGTCTAAACTGAGAAGACTTGAATTTGATCTTGAGGAAAGGAGAACAATAAATAATCCCGGTATTTTCTCTCTACATACGACAATACCTATTATTACACTCACTAACAATGGCAACTAACGGAAATAGTAGAAGCGTCCAGTAAGCCCAATCCATGATAAAGGTGACCCAGCTATGGCTGGTTCCTCATCTCGTCAATTGTGCTTGCTACTGAACGCCGGATTAAATGACTGAGCAAGAGCTACATCCGCAGGAGTGAATTATATATAAAAAGGGATACCTTCAGAAATGGCTGAGATGATAGTAGCAAGGAGAAAAAAATATAAGAGGGCTTTACTTTTCAAAAAGTCTGAAGCGAAAACTGCCTCAATAGTAAGATCATATCTTCCTGTTCGCTTCAAAGATAGTCTAAAACAACTCTCGATCATATGCAATGAATAAATTCCAGAAAATCCCTTAAAGCGAAATATCACTGCGATGAAGAAGCTATAATTCATTCCGCAGCAAAACCATATGTAAGGATGAGTTTGTAACGCCAAAAAATGTCAGAAAATGACACACATCCAAACATTTTGGCATGGTGAATGATTTCCAGTACCCAATCTTTTCCCTTCGTTACTTCGTTGTTTGTAGTCTTCCTATGGTCTACGTCATGTCTTTCCATCACGCAATCATTTATGCTTTCTCGATAGCTGCACGGTATACGCAAACGATAGCCTACTCAATAATGTACGTCAGGGTGTAACCTCTACTTTGCATAATGTTGACCTTTCATTCTTGCGAAGCGAAAAGTCATTCAAGAAAGCTGTCGATACTTCGTGACTACTTTTGCATATCCCTTTTCTTTTCTTGAGTTTTTTTTTCTAAAGGCTTCTTTGCTTGTTCCACCTCTCTGCTTCTGCAGCTGACCCTTCTGCTTCTGCTTCTAGTGAACGGTGACGTCAAGTCAATTGTGAGAAAAACAGCGTGAGGGGCGTACATATTTGGCTGTCACTACTGAACAAACAGCTGTGACAACAATGCTGATCCTGGCGAATTGACATATGAGTTCGGAGGTTTGATAACGGTATTCATCATCCCGGGAAGAAACACATTGCTCTACCTTATAATAGTTTAAACGACGAGATAGCACGGACACCTAAAGTACATTGGCAATGTCATTGATTTTTGACAAAAAATATCGTCTTTAGCTATTCAGCTTTCTACAGTTACCGAACAAGTCTTTTTACTTTTCGGAGAAGCTGATTTTCGAACTCCTGAAACCTTCAAAGATTTTATAGTCTGTAAATCAGAGGTGTGACATCTTTGAAGCGTAGTGGAAATGATCTCACGACTCGACGGATTCTGTTTTTTGCAGATGTCAATAGTCTGTGGATCATTAAAGCGAAAGAGGCTTCGTTCGCGTTGTTTAGAAAGAACTTGAATGCTGAATGGGTGAAGGCTTTAGTGTTGACTGAGATTCGTGATTACGGGTTGCTTGATTGGCTTCAGCTATACTCGGGAAAGAAATGCTTTGGCCATACCCTTCGTCGCACCCGGACATCACCGTGTCATATTGATATGTATGTTTTCACTTGAAGCTATAGACTGGAAAGACTTTCGATGATGTGGTTACGATTTGATTTGAGAAATCATCTATCCAGATGTCTCAATTCTAGACTGAAAAGACTCAAGTTGATCGTGAGGAAATCAAAATTGGAGTTAATCTCTTTCGCTTCGCTTCAAAAATAGTCTTAAGAGACTCCTCATGATGTTCCATGAATTAATTTCAGGAAAGCAAAATATCATCTCTTCCGCTTCGCTTCAGAGGATAATGCATCCCTGCACCACCATGTCGCTCGCAAAAGTCAAGAACATTCTCTCCGGTGACACTGTTATCTTAAGTGCTCCCAACAAAACCGACTTTGTCTTTGGCCTTTCATCAGTGAGGGCGCCTGCAATTGGCACCAACGAGCCGTATTCCTTCCAGTCCAAGGAAACACTGCGTCGTTTGGCGCTGGGTAAATTGATCCACTATCACGTTGCTTACACAACTCACTCTGGCAGGGAATTTGGAGACTTTTCTATTGACGAGGACAAAGTTCCCAGTGTAGTTGACTATCTAATTTCGAAAGGTTCGGTTAAAGTTAAGGAGAACGAGCCTGAAGAGTTCAATGACCTCCAGGCCAAGGCCAGAACCGAAGCTGTCGGCCTTTGGGGAAAGGTGACACCTTTGGAGATTGTTTCAGAGCCATCCGACAAAGATGTAGGGAAACAGTTTAAGGGAATGGTAGAAAAAGTTCTCGCTAGTGACAGAATTCTCGTAAGATTGTTCCTCGCAAAGAACCAACATGGGATCTTTCCAATTACGCTTGCAGGCGTGAGAAAGGGAGACTCGGAGAGCGATTTTGCGAGGAAACTGATTGAAACGCAGCTTCTCGGTAAAGATGTACTGGTGACTCTTTTAAACGATCGTGTAGGAGTAGTTGTACTTTTGGCCAGTGGAGCCGAAGTCAGTGAAAAAGCCTTGGAAAACGGTCTGGTCCAAGTGGCTGACTGGCAGTCGTCTTTACTTGGATCAGCCAAGATGGGACGGTTGAGAGAGTTGGCTAGAAAAGCTCAAGACGGCCGTAAAGGAATCTGGGCCAACGTTGAATCTTCCTCTGAGAAGAGGGATCCGAAAAAAATGAGTGGTTCTGTATACAGAGTGGTTTCTGGTGATACACTGCAAGTGCTCGTAGACAATGAGCCAATCACCATGCAGCTTTCTTCTTTGCGTTCTCCTCGTCAAAACGACAACCCGACTTTGTTTTCGCTTTCAAAGGAGTTTGTAAGAAAGAGCTGCATTGGGAAGAATGTCAGCGTCAAAGTTGACTCGATCCGTCCAAAGTCTGACTCCTTTCCAGAAAGACCTCTTGTCAGGATCACTCTGCCCAACGGTAAAGACCTTTCGCAATTGATTGTAGAGAACGGCATGGCCGGTGTGGTGAAGCACAAGTCGACCGATTCCGATAGATCACCCGACTGGGACGTTTTGGTAGAGTTGGAAAAATCAGCTCAGACCTCTCAAAAGAACTCCAAAGTGGAGCCTGAGAGAATTGTGGAAGCCAGCGAGACTGCATCACGTGCCAAACCGTTTTTCAATACTCTTCAGGGTAAAACCCGCATTCCTGCTATTGTGGAACACGTTGTAAGTAGTTCTCGTTTCAGAATCCTTCTTCCGCGTGAGTCGACTAAAATGACGTTTCTATTGGCTGGTTTGAGCAACTCCAGAGACCTGAATCCGGAAATCGCTTCTCAGGCTCTGGATTTTGTGAATAGAAAAATCCTGCAAAGAGATGTCCAGATCGAGGTGAGCGGTATCGATAAAAACGGAGCATTTATTGGCGATTTATACATTGCCAACCAACTTTTGCAAATTCCCTTACTGGAAATGGGGTTTGCCAAGGTCCATGGTTCAGTCAGTAATCAGTTTCTCTCTTACGAAAAGCAGGCAAAGTCTGCAAAACGCGGTCTATGGGCTTTCGAAGAGGAGAAAATCGAGGAAAAAGTGGAAAAGCTCTCACTCAATGTCTTTAAAGCCATTGTCACTGATTTTTCTGACGATGGCGTTGTGTCTTTCCATAAGCTGGACTCTTCTTTGGCGGAGTTTAAGAAAATGCAAGAGTCGTTGAGGCTTTACTTGGCTCAAAACCCTTGCAATCTGGAAAAATCTCCTAAAGTGGGAGACTTTGTCGCTGCCAAATTTTCTGAGAATGACAAGTACTACCGTGCGAGAGTTGTGGATTTTGACAAGTCTACTAGAGAGTACAAGGTTCGCCAGGTGGACTACGGCACAGTTGACTATGTGTCTCAATCCGGCCTTAAAAAGCTCCCGACCAACTTTGAGCTTTCCAGATTTCCTGCAAAGGCCATTTCCGGTGAGTTGGGCCTGATCAGCTTACCACCAGCAACTCCAACAAACTATCTTGATCCTGCGCTTGACTATCTTTTTGAGAACGCTCTTGACAAGGAGTTTGTTGTTAGGGAGAATTTTCCTGGAAACGTCACCTTGATGAATCCTGAAGAGAGCTCGTCTTTTACTTTGAACAGAGACCTTGTGTCTAAAGGCCTGGCCATTGTGAAGAAGCAACTCACCCCGGTTGAGTCGCTGATGAAGAATGAGTGGGACATTTTGCTTAAACTGGAGAGAAAGGCTAAAGAGCAGCATGTGGGGTGCTGGGTTTTTGGAGATATCGAAGATGATGATGAATGATTATCTGAAGCGAAGCAGAAGAGATGATTATATGTCAGCAAAAAGTAAGTAACAACACACATTACGTAACAGATAGCGCTATACTAACCTGGTTACTCCGAAACATAAGGAGGGATGATAAAATGTTCAATCCAGGAAGTAGAATTACCTTCTAGAAGCAGTGATGTCACTGACTTCGGCAACCATACATTATGTTCCACTGCATATGTTGATGCATACGCATGCAGTAGACCGCATATCGACCAATTGTCATATGTGAGGAGAAACACTTGTCGCACTGTGGGCCGATGAAGACTGGTGTTGTATCAACAAACCGAATTTCCTATGGGTGACGCTCTTGCCTAGTCATCTAGCTAAATATCAGTTGCCGGAACACTACCATAGCCTCGAGTCGTTCTGGCATAATTTCGGGTTTGCACCCTCGGTTGAGATACATAGAGAACACTGATTGACCAGTATGACATGGCACCATGCTCGTTGCATAAAAAGGAGAATTGGCAGCAAACTTATAGCTATACAAAGAGGCAACATTCCTGTCCAATACAACAACTCGAGTATTTCTCTATATAGAATATAACACCTATTTTACACCCATTGACAATGAAAACTAACAAGAATAGCAGTACCAGTGAGACCGATCTATGATGAAGGTGATCCAGCCATGGCTGGTCATCTCTTCATAAGAGATTATTTGGGGTCGATTCTCTCGAGATTTCCTTTCTTAGCTGTGTGTATGCATCATTTTCCTTTATTCTATCAGAGAAAATTTAAAGGTGAAAGTGAAGACGAGGCCCACCTATGAAGACGCGGAATTCTTGTGACTGTCTTCAAATGAAAGTCTCTCATTTACACGCTATGTTGGGTGTAGATTATAGCTTACTGCATATTAAAAAACCGTTAAGCTATCGATGAGTTGATATCTACTTCACTATACTGTTAACGAAAGAGGTGTTTCAGTCAGAGACCAGCATAATGCTGAAGGAAAGAATACTTTGTGCGAAATGCAAGTCCTTCATATCATCACAATCACAATAGAGCTTAAGCCTCAACGAATGCTTCTCTGCGCCTCAGCAGAAGAATGTGCTCCATCAATGCACGACGAGGTGATTACGTAACCGCCTCAAGAGAAGATATTACAAAGAGCTGACATTAATGCAGCATCCCTACTAGGCCGAGGTAGCCTCAAATTAATCCAGGCGTGATTAAATATGATGATGGGTAGTTGAATGTAATATTGTGCAATTTTGATTTTCTCTGAGTCGAAGCGAAAGAGATGACTACGAGAATATTTTGGGCCGATCTTATTACATCGGTGACTATGGGCACTATACTTTATCCAGACTCACTTAAAGTGATAAGGGTTGTCAAAGCTAGTCCTACGTGCATGAACGATATGCATATTCATGCACCTGTTGTCACGTGACCTTTGTACCAAAGAGCATGCAACCTCCTTAGGCCGGTGTGGCCTCAATTTGATGACGCGAACGCCTCAATATGTTACTGAAGACGATGATGAGTAGTTGATAGTGTGGTATTTGATATTGTCTTGTTGGACAGAGAACGTAGGTGGAATAGAAGTTACGAACAATTGTAGCACCTAATCTATAAAGCCTACCCGTGGTTCAGTATAATAGCTTACTGGATAGGAAGCAATAAAGAGGTATGCTACTGCATGCCTCTATGTAGTGACTAAATATACAGTCCCATAAAGTGAGTTCAATCGGAGATTCTGCATCTTTGATACGCAAGGGATCTTTTTGCAGAAGCAACAGCATTTAATTATGCTGATACTAATCAAAATAAGGCCAAAATTGCCGATTGTCGCTCGAGCTTCTCAGCTTACGCTTCGTTGCAATGACTCCCCTACTCTATAATCACTCTATCTCACTAAAAACCCCTTGGCAATCTCATCATCCCTCTCTATACACCAACTTGCATACCCAAGAACGTGAGCTTCTCCTTCCACTTCAGGGATTACCGAATCAAAAGTTCCAACGCGGGTAACACCCGATACCCTCCCTTTAAAGACAGAACCGATTATAGACTCGTTCTCAAATTGCTCGTGCAACTTTAAGAGACCTCGAAAGTAAAGCTGTGCCATCCGTCCTGCCGTTTCAGAACCAGTGGGAGATCGATCAACCTGTCTATCGGCAAACACACAAACATTCTTCTGCTTCGGCCCTCCAGAGTGGTCATCAATAATGGTTCCGTAGATTTTATTAATTTCAGGAATCTCTGGATGCACCACAGAGTACTTTGCATTTGCAGCTGCAAGAACCTGGTCTCCAAAAGATGTGATAGTCTCTACGTTGGATTTATCTAGCGTGATGCCGTGTTTAACCCCAGAAACATAAAAATAAAAGGCTCCACCAAATGCAATGTCTCCAGTTACCTTGCCGAATGATTCTGTCTCTACACAAGCGTCTTCAAGCCAAATAAAAGACGGCACATTCGTGAATTTGACTTTTCCCACTCTCTGTCCATCATACTCAACATATGTTTTAATGAACCCACAAGGAGCATCTATACAAACAGTTGTTTGTGGTGTGGTTTTTTCTACCCAGCCTAGCTTGACAGCGGTTGCGGCCAACGCAATCACGCCATGACCGCAGTGATCGCTGTACCCTTCGTTGTGTATGAAGATGATCCCAAAGTCAGCATCAGGACTAACGGGATCAACCAAGTACCCTCCGTACATATCGGGGTGGCCTCTTGGCTCGAGCATCAGGGACCTTCGGATACCGTCATGGAAGTCCTTGAGCCATTGACGCTTTGCCACGATAGTTTTACCAGGAGCCCTCGGAATGCCACTTGTCACAATTCGGAATGGTTCTCCCCCAGTGTGAGTTTCTACGGTGGATATTACTCTTTCCGTCATTGAGAAGCAGCCATCAGAACATCTCGAAAATCCCCTTATTTTAATGCAAGAGTGCATGTGAGTGCATATGAGTGCATTCCGCGGAAAAGCGAATGGAGTCTCACCTGCGTGGTAAAAAACATCTGAATCGTATTAATTCTTGAGTATCCAAACGACCAGCAGTTATTGAATATTGAGCGAAGCAAATATTGATTTGTTGTACCTGCCGCACGACAACTGCTGAACATCTGAGAGCTTTTGTTCTACAGCAGACAATCCACTTGAAGCTTCTGATGTTGAATGTATTCTTTATCTACGACAGATTTGATCTCCTCCATGTTGATGAAGCGGTAAACCTTCTTGTTCACAGAAACAATGAATCCTTTCAATGTAAAAGAATTATGTCACTTGGAGACCTAAGTGGTCTATGTAACCGAACCATTTTTCACAGTCTCGAAAGCATCTACATTGGCTTACTTCAACTGATGTATCTCTCTAATTTGTCTGCTGATGAACACCAACCATGATCAAAATAGTCGCGGATCTATTAAATATGTCCAATCAGTCAAAAACTATAATTCATACACTCAACATTAGGAGATGTGCGTAGCTGTTTTTGCTACTCTTTTTTGTTCCCTTCACTTTCTCCACTCCGAAAAATCATTCGCAGAAGACTGTGTGTCCAAGGAATTCAGTGTCCATGGATACAAGCCAGGAGCTCTGCTCTCATCACAAAGGTGCAAACATGCCACAGAATTTTCAAGGCGGTGTCTTCGAAAAGCTGTATATTCCAATGAAGTTTGAGTTATGCAGGCAATGATATTGAAAGGGTATGTATGGATCATCCTTCTGTATCGCTTCTCCTTGTTCAAAGCAGATCAGATTAAATATTCGACTTTTTATTCTCAACTAGGTATTGCAGGGATACTCAATAGTGCCATTAACGAAACGGATTTTCCTAGATATTAATCCCTACTTGCGAGTTGTTTAGTGACGTCTATAATAGCGACCGCTGATCACCTGCTGTCTTTGATATTGAATGCAGCTATTCCAGTTGGTGTCGTGATACAGAAGGCATCATGACCAAAGGAGCTTGGCACACGCTGTCGAATCGCACTTATCAGGAACGATTTTACCGTGCCTGCAGAGCTCAGTATCATAAACAAATGGTTGGAGGCGGTATCATGCTGCAAGGCCCCATGAACTGCGGTAACCAGACTTTGACCCGGCCTCAGATCATCAATGGATGTGATGTCTTTTCTTCTTCGAGGAAGGTGACTAGTGCTCAACACATCCTTCTGCGTTTGGCAATCTGGAATGACGACGAACCTTTGTATTCGCACGTGCCTCTCACGCAGTCATCTCATTCACTCGCGAGTGAGTTGACGTCTCCATCACTATCAGTAGAAGCAAGTAGTTTAGCTGCAGTAGTTGAAGAAGGTGGACATAAGATGCCTTCAGAAAAAAGAAAAGGAGGGGCAAAAGTTAGTTTTGAAACGGAGTAAATGAAGTGATTAAGTGAATATTTGGTATCAGCAGCTGACGTGAATGATTTTTCATTTCTAAAGAGTGAAAGATTACCATTATGAATAGTAGAGGTTACACCCTTACGTACATGATCGACTAGGCTATCGTTTGCGAGTATAGCATGCAGCAGTCAAGAGAGTATAATTAACTGCAGGATAAATGACATGGCGTAGATCACAGTCATAGGATAACTACAAAAAATAAAGTAACAAAGAGATTTGTTGTGAGATTGGGCTCTGGAAAGTATTCAAGGCGCCAAGGTGGTTGGATGCGTCACAAACGCATCCTTACACCTGGTTTTTGGGTAATGAATAGTAGCTTCTCAGCCTACGCTTCGTCGCAATCAGGAGTAAAGCTATCTGCCCATCAATGATCATTCTCGAAGTTAGTGAATAGTGCGGAGCTGTGGTCATGTGTCCCTATTAGCATGCGTACACCCCTTTCTCTGTGCCTGTATAAGGCTGTGCCCCTTTTTCCTTTTCTCCTTTTCTGTCCCTTTTGCTTCTCCTTTTCTTCCTGATTTAGGCTTTTAAATCCCATAAAGAATATACCGATTTACAAAAACATATGCTAGGTCAAATTTACTCAAACTCATAGCCGCGGTATTTGGATAACAGGTGGTAGAAGACATGCATTATGCAAGAGTGATAGAACCGATGTTCTGACAATGGTCATGGCGAGTTTCCGAGAGACCTTAATTTATACGCTTAATGGTCTGGAGTGATGGAATAGTAGTGAGATAAGCCTCTAGTCCCGGGATGAGAAAAATTGATAATGTTAAATTCGGGCCAGAATACAAGCGTTAACCTTGTCATAAGTGCAGATTTTCACGGTGGGTAAGTGAAGGAAGTGATGACCATACAGTGGTTCCAAACCTTGGTCATCGCATAACTCAATTCCTACAAGATCACATTCTATTGGCATACGAGGATGAAATCCCCGTGATGCGTTAAGTTAGGCATGGTTATCCATTTGGATTACTGTGTGTTAAGTAGTATAGTAGTTTAGACTATTGGTAGTACACTTGCCTTTGATTAATTAGCTCAATGTTTTGGTGAAAATTGCTTTATTCTTGGATGGGTAGTCCTTGTCTGTATAAGAGTATAACTTAAATATAACTTCCTTATGACCTGCGGCTGATTATTTCCGTGCGCATCTCCCACAGTCCATCCGTCCCTCTATCTCAACAGCGAGGACTCCCTTTATATACCTACCGAGTTGCCCGTGCTGCCAATTCTCCTCTACCATGCAAGTTTATGCGCGAGACACGTGTAACCATTTCATTGGTTCAGCCTGGTCACCGGTTGGACTGGGGCCATATTGCTGCATATGCAAGTGCCTATTTGAGTACACCAGATTGTGGGACTCAGCGTCTAACCTATTTTGGTCGACTGAATACTTGTAGAGGAAATTCGAATTCATAGTTCGAATTCGGGCCTCATCGGCCTAAGGAGAGGCCATCGTATAGGCATGCTCAACTCCTCATGCAGCGCTTGGGGTATGCATGATCTACTGCAACATTATACGGTGGAGCATAATATATTGGACTTATGCCGAAGGGAGACTTATGCTCATATCTTCTAGGAATTTGACTATTTCCGCCATTACTTCACTTCCCGGGAAGGTGGTGTTTTTCCAATGATCCTCCCGTCCGACGTTTTGCGGAGTGGATAACTGTTTTATAGTATATTGCTGATTGTTGCTAGTATCATTATTGATCGCTTCTGACACTTTCAACTCACAACACGCTTTGCTCTGGGAATCGGACAACATAAAAGTTGGTTGGAAGGTTCTTAAGGCTGAAATGAGGCACATACTCTACAATGTCAATTTTCTTTATTGAAGATACCACAATTAATCTTGAGAGCATCTACGCTCTAGAGAGAAATTAAACGACAAAAAAGGAAATCGTCAGATTAGAAAGCGAATAGTTTAAGAGGTGCTGACACATAATGCAAGTTCACAACTCACAACTCGCTTCGCTCGTTGTGTCGTTGTGTCGTTGTGTCGCCAAGACTCGAACCCGCGCGCCCCGCGAACTCAAAAAAAATTCTCTATGCAACATATTCGCAGAATGACAACTCTTCGGTGGAACACAGCAAAAGTACGCGAAACGTTTGTGGAATACTTTAAAGAAAAAAACCACACATACTATCCGTCATCATCGGTCATTCCGTATGAAGATCCAACTCTTTTATTCGCAAATGCCGGTATGAACCAGTACAAACCCATCTTTTTGGGAACCGTGGAACCAGGTTCCGCACTTTCCACTTTGAAAAGAGCCGCCAACTCGCAAAAGTGCATTCGCGCCGGTGGCAAACACAACGATTTGGAAGATGTTGGAAGAGACTCGTACCACCACACGTTTTTCGAAATGCTGGGTAACTGGTCTTTTGGAGACTACTTCAAAAAGGAAGCTATAGAGTACGCGTGGGACTTGTTAACAAACGTATACGGCATGCCTAAAGATAGGCTTTATGCAACCTATTTCGAAGGAGACGAAAAGCTCGGTTTAAAACCGGATCTTGAAGCTCGTCAATTTTGGCTGGACCAAGGTCTGGCTGAAGATCACGTGCTTCCAGGTTCTTCTGAAGATAATTTTTGGGAAATGGGGGACCAGGGTCCATGTGGACCTTGTTCGGAAGTGCATTATGACCGTATTGGCGGAAGAAACGCTGCTTCTCTAGTCAATGCAGACGATCCTGACGTTTTGGAGATATGGAACCTGGTTTTCATCCAATTCAACCGCGAAGCTGACAAGTCTTTGAAACCGCTTCCGGCCCGCCACATCGATACAGGTATGGGATTGGAAAGAGTGGTTTCCATCTTGCAAAACGTGAGATCAAACTACGATACAGACGTTTTCTCACCGCTTTTCAATAAA
>JAJLWQ010000149.1:0-23040 GCA_030570875.1 Citeromyces matritensis
ACTGTCGTGTGTAGACTTCGAAGGCTCCTTCTTGACTTCAGTAGGAGAGCTCTCCTTGCCCTTTTTCAGCTTAGATATCCATCTTCTCGTCTTCTCGCAAAGGTTTGGTTTATGCCTCTCATCAGCGACAACTTCGAGGTCTGGTTGCGAAACTTTTTCGCTCGGTAGATCCTCGCCTTTTTCGATTTCATCAGGCTGGGTGATTTCCACGGGGTGGTCCATAAAGTCATCATCTGTGACGTCTTCCAGGTGGACAGAGTATACACGTTTACTCAACTTTTTGTCATCTTGGTAATCCACATCACTCAACTCATCCAACAATCCCAAGCGGCTAGCGACAGAGTCTGAGTCTGAATAGGAATGGAGATCAAAAAGGATCTCCGGCTCCAACAACGTTTCTCCGTTTTCTGAACATTCCTCTTGAATTTCATCAGGCGGTTGCAACTCTCCATTTCTTTTCCACTTGACGGAATTTTTTAGACCGGAGAAAGTGTTTTTCAGAACGTTGTCAGCACTGCGCACTTTTGATGAGAACCATTTGCGGTGAGACTTGACTGTTGCAGCTGGCTTGAACCCAGTTTGTGAAGCTTCTATCTTTTCACTGATCAATTTTCCTCTCTTTACAAGAGATCTCACGTTGCTCAGCCATTGGAACTTGGGCTTGTGGGTGGACTCTACGTCCGGCAGCCAGCCATCTGTGGAAGTCGACTGCGAGTACATCGCCCATTGTTTGGAACTTGTCTCAGAGCCATCATGACTCATAGGGTCGAACTCTTGCTCAGCGATACACGATTCACCTAACTCACCAGCTACAACATTGTTCTCTATTTCCATCTCAGCAGCTTTAGTCTCTTCATCGTCACCGTTAACAGAGACGTCACAATCATCCCCCGAGGCATTGAGTGCGTACAGCAATCTTCCGCTGGTGGTGAACTCAAACATTAGCCTGTCGATCTGTTGGCGAGTAAGAGGGAACCACAACAGCGGGTTTTCAAGTAGCGAGTAGAGAAGGTCGTTGGTAACGGCGCTTTGAAGCAGAGCGATTTCTCGGATAGTGAGCATCGCCTCATGCTTCGGAGTGGAGTAGAAGAGACCCGCATAGGGCCAATAATCCACAACCTTTTGTTTTAAGAGACCCATGGACCATTTTCCGCACGGGATGAACTCCTCGTGAGTCTTCCTCTCTTCGAGGATCGTCAAAGGAGAGATCACTGATCCTTTTGCCTTCTCTGAAAGCGATTCGAGATTAGATCTAGGGACACTCATACCAGCATTGTGAAGCAGCACCGCAGACCTAAAAGTGTCATCTCTAATCGCATAGTTGATAACAGACATGAAATCCTTTCTGTGTTCCGGGATCAAAATCTCAACACCGGCCGAGGTACAGTTTACAATATCTTGCAAAGTGTTGCCACAGACGTTTGCGCCATCGGTAAATGCTCTCTTTTCGTAACAGCGTTTTGAGTCGTGGTCGATAACCAGTTTGACAGGAAACTCTACCAATGAACCAGCTTTGTCAGCTTCCTTGATAACAGCATCCACCGGATGAGGAGAAGCGGCCTTCAACTCTCCCTCGAAGGGCTTAGTAGGGACAACTTTGCCTTTGTGGAAGACCTCTTGACGTCCAGAGGCTCCAGCTGGCTTGTGCCCCTTCCCTTTTCCTAGGGAGAGGTTGAATTGAGCTTCAGCTCCGGAGTGGTGGTGATGGTTGATGAAGGATTGTTCGTTCATTAGGTGTGGTGCGAAACTAGTTACACAAACGCAGGGGTCTCCATGTTATGCACGATCCTGCAAGAAGAGTATCTTAGTGCATATCGCACGTGATCAGCGAAAAGGTTAAAGAGATTCACCTGACAAGATGTACACATTGATAAGTACAGATAAAGTGGTCCATTCTTCCAAAGTCATGTGTCCAGTGGTGTGGTTCCAGAAGCATGATTTCGAAGCCGAGATGAGAGTCGAGATGAGAAAATCACGCAAAAAAGAATGTCGGATGAATGTCCCGGGACCACGAGATACCAGTAGATGTGGCGACCAGCTTGAGAGGTTGATGGGAAGAAGTTGGGTCTTAGATTGAGCAGAGATTCCACCATGAGCCGTATCATCTCGGCGCTCTGAGTTTGAGCCTAGAGTTCCTTTTGCGTCTGCAAATTAAATCGCGTTCTTGATTGACTGTCAGAATCTCCTGAGTTGAAGCATGGCGCATCGAAAGGTTGAGATCTATGCAGGTATCGTTGCGCGGTGCTCGGGTGGGGCTCCTGGAGAGCTCTATTGTCATCTAGAACATCATCAGGCGTGACTAGACAAGAGCGTCTCATCACGGTCAATCCATAGCTTTTTAAAATCTGTGATTTCAGATTTAGGTGGCGTAATTTGCCCTGTCGCTAACAAACGGATTATCAGATGTGTGGATGTTTTGATTTTCGAAATAGCACCCAAATTTGAGATATTACCCTCCGCATATATCTATATCAACATGGAGATCACGTTTCCTGATGAGTACACCGTGAAGCATCAGCGTCATCGCGTAATCATCTACCTAGCAAAGTTGTTGAAGGTTTCTGGCTGGACGTTGGCACTGATCTCACTTGTTTCCGTTTTTTTCGTCAAGCCCTCTCTGTCACTTCAGGCTTTGGGAAGACGCGAATATGCGAAACTTGTTCTTTCTCATTGCCGAGAACTGGTCAAAATTATTGGCTCAAGAGTCTCCCTTGTCCCTAACTTGCTGGTCTCTTATAAGAATGCTCTCAAGAGCGACGCAATGACTCAAACGGGTGAGGAGGAGTCTCCTTTTTCGAAAAGTAGCGATGAAGTATGCGAGAAATTGGAGAGTCTAAGAGACTCTCTTGAATCACTTCAGGTTCCATCGTACGACACTTCCACCGAGTCACTCATGCCAATGGCTTACACATCCAGCGAAATCCAGCCGTTGCGGTACCAAATGAAGCAGTTTGAGAGCTTCTGCGCTATGCTCAGCTTGAACTACTCGGCCGATGGGTTCCTCAGGAAACGCGGGACTCGTGACTCTTTGAAAAAGCTTATCAGTGATCATTTAACGGCTGTGGAAAGCAGCACTTGATGGCTCGTCGAGATAGATTGAGCAGAAGCGCAGCTTTCTTGAGTCATTGTGCTCTCTATTGTTAAAAGGCTACGTTTAGGGTGAGCATGTGATGGTCGGAGCGTTTTTCAGCTGATGTTGGATTTTAGTGAAGTATTTCGAAAATTCGTTGCAGAGCGATAGGATATTGAACAGACACGGTGAAAACAAAATTGGGGAGCCTCAAGAGATCAAGGACTGAATGAGCAGAAAAAAACATGTTGGATTACAGAGGAACAGAGAATATTCTCAGAGAAGGTTTTTTTGGCCGCTGTAGGCTAAAACTATCAATTGTGATAGATAGTGAGGACTAGATTTGACTCATTCTGCAACATAGGTACACACAATCTAAGATCACGACACCAAAACACTAGTTGATCGTTCACAAATATCATTCCAAATGGTGTTGAGTTTGGTCAATGGATTGAACTACAACATAACTACGTTGGAGAGGTAGGATATTTGCATCTTATAAATGAAGCTTTTACGCGATAAAAGAGAAAAAGAAAGAGATTGAGTGGCGGGGATGAAAGAATTCAATCATGTTGATTACAGCAAGGTACTTTTTCAAGCTAGAGACTAATCAAGTTGATAATAAAGCGCAATGAGGTAAAACGGACCAAAAGCATGCTCATGAGATCAGCCGAGTCATCTACCTGATGGGCAGCTTTTTCTTCAGACTTTGTTCTACTACTTTGAAATGCCTTGGATGAGACAAAAGATGGGAGTAAAACAAGTGTAAAGTATCTAGACTTGTCAATCTCAGAGAGAACTCGCGGGTCATTTTGTTAAGATGCAATGCGGCTGCATCTATGAAACCTCACATACGACATTGTGATTAAATAATCTCGGCATGATCCAGGTATGAATATATATTTTTGTTGACGATGAGCACAGGTAATCTGATCCTTTTTTGAACTATGCGATATTGACGCCGTAATTCGACAGTATATATACATCAGAAACGCTTTTTCTTATCACACCTTCAGTCATATCGCTAACAATCCACTCTCTTGTGAGATATGCTATAGTCAATGCTGTTAGTGCATTTTAACTGAAGAGCAAGACTCCTAGTATCTCATACTAGACAAATACGAGAGCAGTGTGCACCATTCAAATTGACATTTAGCTAGATGACAAGGCATGAACGTCACTGTCAGGACAGTAAAGTAATTATCCAACACCAAGCCTCATCGACACATGGAGCGGCCGTTGTTTATGGCCTTTGTACTCCTGACCATAACAGTCATGGTCGGTATGCGGTCTAATTTCTGCGTATGATTCAGCATACCCAGTAGACCATGATGCTTGGTCTTATCTGGAAGCAAGTAGCCATGTCCAGACCGCTACTTATAAAAGGTGATATAGTTGTCCTTTCTGAAAATTAGAACAAAATATATCACAATTGGCTCACTCCATTGTTTAGGTCATCAACGCTTTTTCAAAACAACCTTCCCGACATTCACATTCTCCGAATGTTCCCTTTTTGTACTATGTTTCTCCATATACTTCTCTGCAATCTTTCTTCCTAAACTCAGCTCAACAAATTTGTCACGTCTGGACTTCCATTTTTCCTCCTGAGCCATTTCTTCCTCCGCCGTTGGCTTCCATTTAGACTTCAAGATCCTTCGTATATCTTCGGGCGAAACTTTGAATCGTTCAGCAAAAAAATCACTCTGCAAATTGGGGTATTCTTGCTTGAGCCACCTTATACCGTTCATTGTCTCTCGGCTCAGTCGGTAGTTAGGCTTCCAGTGCTCGCCTTGAAATTTTTCTCGCAGCGCATACTTCTGCCGCTGCCACGGCTCCATTTTTTTGGTCCTCCAGTCTTCGGGAATTCGCAGCGGCTTTTTTGGTCCCTCTCTAGGCTTTTCCAAGTTTGGTAGATCCCATTTATTGGCTCTCTTCAGAGTCGCTGAGGTTGAGAATCTCTTCATGATTTTGTTTTGCACTCAATTGATATATATAGGCAAGAATATAATAGTCCAAAGAGAACGGCCTCGCACAGTACTTTCTTTCTATATATGGTTTTTTTAGTGCTCACTAGAACGAGTCTCACATCAACTAGAAGAAATCTATGCTTGTCAAGTGTGCGTAACGTATCCCCCCACCCACCCGTTAAATATTCGATGATTGAATACAAGAACAAAAATAAATCACCAATTGCTGTTTGACCTTGCCCTTTATTATCCCACTCACTCGTTGAGTTTGGATTGCGCTTTTCTGTCTTTGATCGGCTAAATGCCCTGCGTATGCATAAATGAGTTTCCGAATTTGTAGGTGGTGGGTGCTCGGAGTACTCATGAGGAGCCTTAGTATGATATTTTAGACTTAGAGAATTACATAGATTCCGCAGGAACATTTTCTTCAGCACTATCGTCTCCAAAGTCATATCTCTTTGCGGTCTCATATAACAATGAGAGCATCAGAGAAGAAGGTGGTACCCAACTTCAGTTCCATCAGTCAAATACAAAGTTTACAAATCGCTAGAGTAAGCCCATCGGTGCACGTCGAGACCACCTGAAATCGGTCTATTGGGCTTTTTCAGGATAGTATACGGTGACTGTATCTTTTTTCACTCCATTTCTCGAGAAGTGGGTCATCCCCAGTCATGCGCAGAAGAAAAAGATAAGCAGGCACCGACGAATTATGGCTTCGACAGGCTAAACTAAAAGCAAAAATCAGCATCTAAAACTCATCTCACGCAAATGACTCAGCCGAAACCTTCCGATAAGTCAAAAAGCTCACATCATATAAATGACTCGATGAGATTCTGGCTATACAGATTGAAGATAACCCTTTATATATATATATACACCACCCAATCTACAAATGAACATTCTCAAGAAACTGATGGGACCGAGCGAGTCGGAGGAGCTTATTTCTCTGACAGGTGGCAGCTTATTTTTTGTTCGGTCTCCAGCGTCTCCGAAAGGAGAAATTGAGTGTCTTTATACGAATGTGTCAGCTTCTATGAAGGCGTCATCGATCCCTTTCAATTACCAGCTGTTTGTATGCAAAGCGGAATCCTCGGACGATGAGTCTTCCGACTCGGAGGGAGCCGAGTCACTTTCCACAAAAGACGACGAATGGTGTTTCCTGATTGATGAGTCTTTGAAGTTTCGTCATTTTACAAACTCGGAGAATGCCGAGGTTATCGAATGGAAAGACGCTAATGGTGACCCTGGAGATCGGTTTCAGCTTATACTTGGTAGTAACAAAGAGCCGTGTGAGAGATTCATGCAAGTGCTGTGGAAGTGTCAGTTTGAGAGGAAGTACCAAAAGCTCGCTATTGGAGGGGAATACAAAGAGTTGAAACAGGAAGAGCCTCTTGAAACGAGTGGTTTGGTGGTGAGTGAGGATGAGTTTGAAGATGCAGAAACTGGGCTGGAGGTTTTCCAGGATGCTTCAGATATCTTTACATACAATCCTATAACCACGATGTTTGATCTTAGTGAGCAGCAAGCCATTGTGAGGATTGTTCAGAAGGAGCCGTGGCACTATAAGCTTTTATGCGGGAAGAATATCAGCTGTGATATTTCGTCGGATATGAATCCGGTGTTTTCGTTTCCCAAGTCCTCTTTTGTTTTTAACCAAAACAGCCAGAGCTTTTTGATCAAGTTTGCCGATTTCGACCAGCTAGATGGTTTCCAAAGAGAGCTGATGAAGCGGATGTGGGAACACAACCACCGCTCACAATGGGCCAAGGTTTCAGAGAAGGACCAGAACTTTCTGGTTGATTCGATGAATGCGATGGAAATTGACGAGCCCATGGACGACTATGAGGAAAGTGAAGAAGAGGAAGATGAACCGGTTAAAGCTGCTTCCAAAAGAAACCCAGCTTACGATTCGTTCCGAGAAAGAAATAGCGGACTTCGCATGGGGTTTACCAGCAACCGTGCGTTTGTTTCTCGTGGTGACAAGATTGGGGTATTCCGCACGGATCCCCAGGATCTTGAATTTTCCACAACAATAGACAACGTTCGAGATCTTGAGGGCCGCAGCGTGAAGCCCAAGAAAATGATGATGCACGAGGGCGACCGGCATATGATTATCCAGGATGCATCACAGAGTCTGTACAAGATGGATCTGACGAGGGGTGAAATAGTGGAACAATGGGGGGCAGGAGAGGAGGTTGTCAAAGAGGTGAATCCAATCTCCAAGTTAGCTCCTACAACAGACGAGCAAACTATTTTGGGTATTTCCTCTCAGGGGGTGCTCAAGCTGGACCCTAGACTGAACTCAAAGAATAAGGTGGTGGACTCCAAAAGTTACAAATCCAAGGTTGACTTTAGTAAACTGTGCACAACCGAGAATGGTGGTATAGCCATTGGAAATACCGGAGGAGAAATTCGGCTTTACGACAGACTCGGTATACGTGCCAAGACACAGCTGCCTGGTTTAGGCGAACCGATTCTGGGAATGGATGTTTCCAACGACGGAAGATGGGTTTTGGCTACGTGCGAACAATATTTGTTACTGATTGATGTCAAGATTCAAAAAGGTAAAAACGAGGGAAGTATTGGATTTCTGAGATCTTTTGATGCTGATTCAAAACCTATCCCAAAGAGATTGACAATATCTCCGGAACAGGCAAGTTTAATGTTTGCGAAAACGGGTGAACGGCTAAAGTTCACTCCTGCAAAATTCAATTCTGGTTGGGACAACAAGACTGTCTCCATCATCACCTCCTCCGGGCCGTTTGTCATTTCGTGGTCGATGAAGGACGTTCTCACCGGCAAGTCCGAGAACTGTCTGATCAAGGAGTACGACGATACCGTTGTCAATGACGATTTCCAGTTTGGCAACGCAAAGAACGTTGTGGTGGCCATGGCGGATGACGTGGCGATGACAAAGAAGAGTAAGCTCAAGAGGATGATTTAGTGTGTATGTAATTTATTTTGTGCAAGGGTTGAGCCTTACTTATCGTAATGTTGATTGGGGCTGATATAGGTCGATAGATTGTTTGTCGAAAGACTAGATATGAGGTGTTCTGGGTCACTGGAAGAAGCCAGGTTGCATTTGAAATGTAGTCTGATTAGGAGTATATTGTTATTTTGGCTGTAAAAGAGATATGACTTTATATTGGTATGTATTCTGTCTGCTCCATGCGATATGTATATTTGATAATGAACACGAACGTTGCTTATAGATTTGGGTCACTAAGAATATCTTCAAAACAAATCAAATTCATCTAAATAATCACTAAACATGCCAGACAGAGGAGTATTTGATACCTTTACACAATGCGTTAGATCTGTTAGTGAAATCGTGGTGCAAAATACCGATCCAGCTCATGTACCATGGCATCACAGCCATCAAGCAGCTGTATAATTTTTCTCAAGGAACAGTTCGTGAAATAGTCTTTTTTTTTTCTATGGTCATAAGGTAACTCTTCCAGAAGGTCCACTTTTTGCATAGTCAATCTAGTCACATGATTATGTTTGAACATGTCATCCTATGAAAGTCTAATGCCGCCACCCACATTGTCATTTAATCAAAACAAAGGCTCCCAGACATTTCTTCGAATATTAGATTTGCATTAAATGAATGCAATCCAGTATTGTATTGGTTTTAACACTCCCGGTGTGGAAAAAATTGATCAAACCCTCTTCTGTTGTTTTTTGAAGTCACTTTTTAATCAGCTCCACACAACATCGAAAGTCGCACATTCGTAGAAACGATTTAAGTAAGACAACATGTGGCTTTCTGTCGCGCATTGAATCCTCTTGAACCTTGCTCGTCATTTGCCTTGTTGACTGAACTTTAAGAGCATCTGTACCAAATGTTTCGCGGTATGAATAATTCGAAAAAATCGACAGTTGGTTCCCCCTCGGGTATTATAGTGACCGTACTGGATAGATCTTCTTCATTTGGTGGACATAAAGCTTGTTGAGGAGAAACTTAATGCTTCATCTCTATGTAATACCAACTGCTAGGTAACAATATCTAAGATGTTTACTTCTACTAAACAGCGGCTATTTATAGTTACCAGGATGTTGGTATACATCAGATGATATGTCATGTGATATCCAGTGTCATCTGATGTCCAAATAATTATGTCTGAGGTCACCCGGTCTGAGGGAATCGTATGAGAACCTGACACTCTAGATCAAAATTACAATTATAGTCCCCAAGTGAAACGTTCGAATGGCTCTGATGAACACCGAGAATGAACTGCTGTGAGTCTTTGAGTGAGTCATAGGAAGGCGAGACTCTGAAAGTTCGTGCAAATCCTTGTTCTATCGCATCACTTATCTGTGACGACCAAGAGACCAACAAGATCATACTCCGAACCCTTCCAGCTATTGCGGTCTACCTAGCCTTTATAAGAAGTGCACACCCCATCTCTTTCAACTCTTTACTCCAATGGTCCTTTTTAGCTCGTCCCACCAAATCAAGCGAAAGGCATTTAGCCGATGTACGCTCGTGAGCCTTACTGGAGAAATCTCACGGGCTGGTGGGGGGATATTATTGACCCGAGCATATATATTCCTCACCATGCGATGAAACCCAGCAGACCTCATCAACTTTCGGTAGAGTATCTCTTCAAGTGACATGGTTCTTTAACTGAAATATCCATACACCACCAATAATGATCACAGACAGTCAGTTGAACACGTTGGCCATTTCATTTGGACTCATTTCTGTGACTTTGATTGTTGCTTACAGCTTTATCAGCTTGAACACCGTGGAAGAAGAGGCGGAAAAATGATGTATTATCTATTGGCATAAACTAGTTTTATAACTCGGTATTATAGTATTCCCCGAATAAAGTGCGACTCTGTTTGAAGTAATCTTTAGCTTTTTTTAAAGCATCTTCTATATGTTCGCACCACTGCTCGTTATCCTTTGCATCTTTTGCCGAGTCAGATTGGTCTATGATTTTCTTTTTGCCATAGTTCTGAATTCTCTCGCATTCTTCCTGAATCTTCACCAGCCCTAGGGCTGCAGCTGACCCCTTCAGATAGTGGCCCAGGTTGGACATCTTGACAAGGTCGTCGTCACTTTTGGCGTCTTTTTCTAGAAAATCTTGCAGCTCCTCAAATATGGAGAGAGCTTGTTCTATGAATGTGCTGATGAGACTCTGTGAGAAGTTCGGATCATCCTCGTCCATTATGAGGAGCTCCTGAAAGGTGTTGTAATTGAGCAGTTCAGAGTTTTCTATCGACATTCTCTACTGCATTCACAAATGGTATATATATATATATAAGCAATCGGTAAGCGATTGGTGAAAATCGAGGATTCACTCGCTTGCTTTTTATGGTGAGACATATATGGTAAGCTTATTGACCTCGCTGTTAAGCTGTGTGCCATCTATAACTTTTCCTTTGTTAGAAACGGTTGTATTGGCGGAGTATGACGTCATGCATGCAAGGCAAGGTTCTCGAACCTCCAGATCTGGCGGCCTTTAAATGTACTCCGTCACCACGCCACTCGACGAAATGTGATTATTTTTTTCGAAAAAAGCTGTTGTATCAAAAATTGAGCTGGCACGCTTTCCAGGTTGTGTTGAACCGACCTCTTTTTGATATTCTGTAAACCCCATCGGGCTTGACTATACTGGTGAATGCATAGCGCAAATCATTTATTGTTCTCATGCATGAGGATGCATGAAACTGGATCTGGGTTACTGCATCGAGAAAAGATCAGACTTTCGCTAAAGAGCTTCTTTTAGCGAGACGGTATACGATCTCAAAGATGCTTCCACATCAATCAATAGAAATCACTCTCAATGGCGAAAACAATCACTACAATCACTACAATCTATACTCTATACTCTATACATCTACTGCAAAAACTCATACAAATCACCCAGTTTGGAAGCCACGTACTTGGGCTTCTCTTCACCCTCGGCAACCGCAACTGTTGCCTCTGTTTCAATTCCAGTCAAAACAAGCAGAGTATCCAGACCACCTTTGTTACCAAACCTGATGTCGGTATTCAGTCTGTCGCCCACCATGCACGCTTTAGACTCGTCAAAATCAACAGTGGCCTTGATTGCATCCATCATAGCTTGACTGGGCTTCCCGCAGGCCACAGGTTTACGATTAGAACACGTGGTGACACACTCCACAACGGTTCCCGCTCCCGGTAGAATCATTCCGTTCGCTGGGAAAGTAGAGTCGATGTTGGTAGCGATGAATTCAACATCTGGTTTGAGCAAATATTGTAAAGTGACCGCAAGTCTATAATAGTTAATATCAGTTGTCAGCCCCACCACAGCAGCTCCCACAGTGGGGTCCAGGGTCATCAGCTTATTGCTGGTGGACCACGGTGTGTTGAGCTCTGGGTCAGTTCCCCCTAAAGTTTGATAACCCAGCTCATGCAGCTCATGTTCCAGACCTTTCTGGCCCAGTACCCAAACTTTCTTGTCTTTGGGTAGTTTGACAATTTTCTCGACATATGTTGCTGCGGAAAAGGCAGAACCGAAAACTTCCTCCTTCTTTACAGTTATGCCAAACTTGGCGAATTTCTCAACGTACTGTTCTCTAGAGTTTGTGGCGTTGTTGGTGACAAAGATTAGTTTCTTTCCCTTCTCTCTCAGCAGATTCAAGGTCTCCTTGATCTTGGGCAGCAGTGTGGTTCCAAGCCACAGCACTCCGTCGCAATCAAACAGAAAAGTCTCATGCTTGTCTATGAACTCGGTGACTTGTTCTTTGTTGGAAAGTTTAGTTGGCATGGTGTGATGTTCTGTTCGACTCTTGGCGAGGTTATTTTATCCGATCTTTAACCCCACAATGCAAGATCTCCCCCCGCTTAAGGGCTATCAGCCACTTCAATGGAAGAGGAATCTTCCCTCCCGCGGATTTAGACCCTCAATATGGCTGGCTGGACTGATAGGAATGACCGCCTATGGATTCTACCAAATTGCTCTGGGTAACAGAGAAAGAACAGAACTGCGCAGAGAGAAACTCTGGTCCCGGATCAACTTGATGCCGATGCTCATCAGTGAGCAGGATCGCAATATCTTGAGAAGAAGCCTGGCCAGCTACGAAAGAGAAGCAGAGATCATGAAGGATGTTGATTGGTGGCAGGTTAAAGATACATATTCCAACAAGGACATTTGGCGTCCTCCACAAACCGTAGTGATGGGTCAGCAACTTGACGATGATTCTGGGATCACTCAGGGAAATTCTAAGAGCAGGTGGTGATTTTTATTTATTTATTGTTATGTATTGTCTAAGGAAACACATCGTTTTCTGAGATTTGATGAGTAGATTTGTCGTGTGCACATTTTGTGCCTTTCGAGGTTTGTTCAATATTCTGCTTGGGCGGAAGTTTTTGAAGATTACCCAATACTAGAGAGACAATTTTATTCATACTGAAGAAAAGAACTATGAAGCTGTCTCAAATACATGATGCAAACGGTGCACAAGCTTGAATAGCTCGTTGTTTAAGAGTACAGTCTCCTTAAGCCGTAAAATTTCTAAAAAATGGAGGCAGCGGGACAATGAGTTGTGAAGGAACTCATAATCGATATGAAGCTCACGTGAAATTGGGGCATGAAAATGCATATCGCACACGCATGAGTTCCTATATCCTCCATGACTTTGAGGGAGTCCGAATATATTCTACTTCCGAAAGTTCCCGTTTGATAGGTTTGTGCAATAGGCTAGTTGCCTCTTTTAAATGTGTTAAATATGCATTTAGTGCAAAGTAGCGTGAACTCGAATCACTACACTTAGGCATCTACCTCTCTTATGGCACAAATCACGGACATACATCATTTGATTGAGGACTTTCAGTACTTATTCACGAGACAATAAAATTCTGTGGCGCAGAGTTCCACCGTTAAAAAGAGCAGAAATCTGGCAGATGATATATAAATTGCCACGTGGGCCATGTTGTGAGATAGAAATTCAAAGGCTAATCAGATCTATGAGGACGTTTTATATGCCTTTAGAAATACTGAAGCGTTCATAGATGACTGGCTACACCCTACTTCGATGAACCGATAAAAAGCAACTCCGTTGAAAGGCGAATTCTAATTCAGAAAGGCTCTTACAATGAGGAATGATCCTAATTGGGACAGACTATACTTACTCAAAAATCGCGTCGCTAGATGATGTGGGTCACAAAGCTACCAGAGCAGAGGTCAGCCGCGTGATAGGTGCCAGTCGAGACTTACTGTCTTGCCGTACTGCTTGATTAAGGAAAAAGAGCACTGTTGTCTATTTCGGCTCTTCCTCTTACTGTGAATTTTTTTCAATAACACTCTGACTCTTGAGGGTGACGGATGCTGCTCGATCAGGGTCAACCTTAGCCGTTTTGAGTCATTCAGAAGCATAGTCAGTAAATTTTGTTGAGCTGTTGATCAAATGCTTTTAATGATTACACTAGATACGAGAAAGAAGTACACATAACTATGTCCGGCAGAAGCATATAAAGCTCCATAAATGTGCAGTTCATTACACAAACGGCCCAGGTTTCATATATACACTCCCTTGCATTTAGACATCCCTGTATATATCTGACAGACACTGAGAGAGATTGAACAATCATTACAGGATCAGCCTTGATGCCTTCACAGTATTTAATTCTGTTGATGTGGTATTTATCAGTATCTGATATTCTCAAGGGAATAAAGACCTCTCAATCTGAAGGAAACCCATAAAAGAATGACCCTTAGCCTTCCTCCTCAACAAAACATGAAAAATCAATAAAGATAGGGCTCGAACACTAAATCCACACACCCGCATGAAACGATTACTGATCCCATTGGCGATTGCAAAGGTACTGTACTGCCTCTTTGGTATCATATCTGACTGCGATGAGGTGTTCAATTACTGGGAGCCGCTTAACTTCCTCTCGAGGCAATTCGGGAAACAAACTTGGGAATACTCACCCATCTACAAGATCAGATCATGGAGCTTTCTTCTATCGCCTTTCTTTCTGTCCGCTCCATTCCAGTTTATGCAGTCTTTCATCCAATCTATCAACACGCAGCTTGTGTCTGACTTTCAATTGTCACTCATTCCCTCATACTATCAGTTCTACATGGTGAGATTTTGCATTGGCCTTTTCTCCATTATTGGAGAGTGGAAGCTGTTCCAATCACTTTACAAAGTTGATAAGAAAGTTGGACTGTGGTTTTTGCTGTTTGACGTTGTTGCAACAGGTATGAGTCATGCATCTATATCGCTTCTTCCTTCCTCGTTGGTCATGATGTTCCAGTTCTACAACTTGCATCTTTTGCTCAACTTCTTCAGCACACAAAAATCTGCAAACTTATATATGATTGTTCTGAATCAATGTATAGCGAGCTTCTGCGGCTGGCCCTTTGGAATGGCTCTGTCCCTTCCTGTAGCGGTATATATATCTACGCTGTACACGCCAGGGAAGCTTGCTATGTTTGCATTGAAAAGTACGCTTATAGCTATTGCTGTGCTTTTAGCAGTGGCTGCAGCAGACTATCTGTTTTACGGAACCTTTGAGATTGTTCCCCTCAACATTGTATTGTACAATGTGGTCAACACTTCTCACGATGCGGGTCCCAACATTTTCGGCACAGAACCCATTTCCTATTACGTGGTGAACCTTTTGCTCAACTTCAACTTTATTGCCGTGTTCGCATACGTTGGACTCATCTCCTTGCCGATCCTCAACATGGTGTCCCAGCCAAACGTTTTGCATAGGCTACCCAATAATCTAGCCCTGCTATCTCCAATGCTGGTGTGGAGTTTGGTCTTTGGATCGCAACCTCACAAGGAGGAAAGATTTCTCTACCCCGTATACCCTTATATTCTGTTGAGTGCGTCCCTCTTTGTGGACAAGCTCGTCAAGCTGTCCACCATGTTGTTCTCGAAAACTAGGTTTGGCAAGGTGGTGAGAAAAGTGGTTGTATTATCCATCATACTTGTGGTTAGCTGCTTGAGTCTGTTGAGAACCATCTCTCTAAGTGTGAACTACGGTGCTGCTACTGAAATCTACAAGTACCTGCCCACTACAGACCATTCTATGACGGTGTGTGCTGGACGGGAATGGTACCACTATCCATCTTCGTTCTTCCTGGCTGAAAATGCTCGCTTCAAGTTCATAGATTCGGGCTTTGACGGAATGCTTCCTGGTGATTTCAACGAAAACACGAGTTACAAATACGGGTTTATTCCCAAATCGATAGCTGAGCCTCCCTTGGAGAAGTTTAACAATTTGAACCACTTTGAGAGTGATAAAGTTGTTGGCAAAGACATTTGTGACTTTATGATTGACACCACCCAAAGTCCATCATTTGTCAACGACCCTGAATGGGACACAGTCAAGTGTCTGCCCTTTATCGATTCCGCTAACAGCGGTCTGGCGCGGTTATTATATCTACCGTTCAATAAGGGCGTGTCCTATCATGATTATTGTTTGTTGAAAAGGGTTTCTGCATCATAGTGGTTTTTCAGGATTTTTCGTTGGATGGTAGCTGAAGCTGGCGTTCGGGTAGGTCGCGAGAGGCTTTTCTGCATAGGGTGTGTATAGGATTGGTAACAATCTTGTGGGCCTGTAATAGCTGATTTTATGTTTGTGGTATTTCCAAAATCCAAGTTTGCTAGAGTCAGACAAGAGATGTGATTGAGTAAATTTCCGGAAACACCTATATCATAAGCGCGCCTGCTGGATTATCCGGATAAGTAACAGCTGAAAAATGGATTCAGCTGTCGATCAAAACGTTGGCAAGAGCAGGTCAGAGAAATGATATCTGTGGATTCCCTGTTAGACTGAATGGCATTGAGTAAATACATCCTTCAAAAATCAGGCGACACCTTCAAGGTTTGGGACCATTGAACGAAATCCAATACCTAACTATAAATCTGTAGGATTTAGAGGGCATGAAAGTGACATCGAATTTTTTCTATCGCCTATGAAAGCTGTCGATCTAAATCAAAAATGGGCACCCGGATTTGAAATCCCGTTTTTCCCGCCCTTTGAGTATTACACTATTCGAACCGTTTCACAAGCCACTTTGGCAGTAATCACTATTGGAGACTATCTTATAGTGTTCGAATTATTTTACAGGAAAAAAGGTCTTGAGCGTTGACGAAGATCACACCTTTTCGCCATCACTGCATTGAGGGAAGCGAAATACAAAACCAGGGCCTTATCTATCTTTTTGGCACAGATCTCCGGGGTGCATTTAGCGGGGAACTTGCGGGGAACAACAGGGAGAGGAGAGTAACAAGAGGGTAACAGGGGAAGGACCAATTTTGTGACTTCTAAAAACTATAAAAAAGGTGGGTCGTTTCTAAAAATTTCTCATTCAAACTCACATCAAGGGAAACATCCATCGTAGAAAAGCAAAACCGTGTACAAAGAATTGTGTGGCTAAGTAAAATCATGAGACCTTCAGTAATTTCCAGTAAAACTAAAACAAAAGTTGGACCCTCGCACACTAACACACAATCGTAGAAACAGAGCACAAGTTGGACTTTCTCTACACACAATCGTAGAAACAAATTACAAGTCGGACCATTGCACTCTACACACAATCGTAGAAACAACTAAACAGTAGACACAAGCTGTCCTTTTACCACTTTGTGATGACCGGTACGTTTCAGTAACGTTTAATTTTCTCACGTTTTCTAGGTTTCTCTATAGCTTCTTCAATGTAGTATTCTCAATTACAATCTCTTTTGTCTTGTACTCTTTCAAATCATCTTAAAAGTCCCAATTGATAAGTGCAAAAACGGGTAAAATCATGCAGAGAATGATCCAACAACCCGAGAAGCAGGTTCCTTCAGTCTCTATAGTCTCACCGTTATAAAAATAGAACCGAGGAGCTGAGTTGATGTTCCGGTAAATCCTTCTCTCAAAACCTTTGCTATTACTTTTTGCAATCTTTTTTCTTTCTACACGTCTATGGTTCTTGAAGATGTAGATAGGTCCACGACAAAACCTCTTTCAGCCTAAAAGTTCTTTGTAAGGGCAAAAAATATTTTGCGACACACTCATCTTTCAAAAATAGACCTTTTCTTATATTGTTGAGTACAACCCCCCAAAAAAAATAAAAAAATCGTGTGTAACATCCTTTATCGACTTGAACGGACATTCATCATATCGGATTTGAGTCATTGAAAGTCTCTCAACTAACTCAAGCTAACTAGTATATCATTGTAAAATTTAAAAGGTTTGATAGTGACATCAAATGACTCAATTTGCCTATAAAAGTTACCGATCCGATCCTAATCTTGGCTCTTTCAAATCATTGCATTATTTGTATCTCCCAAGATTGCCCCGGATATTCGCAATGAAATTTGCTTGAAGATGAAGGTTTCTGCCTCTTTATTGAACGGAGCACTCGCACTGAACTTGACTGAACCTTCCTTTTGAAAAAGCGACCATTAATATATCTCCGTCAGTATCATGTCTAGTTTCAATTAGTAATTCGCCTAAATCCTGCCAATTGTGTGAAGAAGCTTCAAAGTACAGTTCTACCCATCCAAATGATAATGCTGCTGACTTCCCCCGTGAACAAAAGCATAGACTCATTCAAAAAAGATCATACCAAATTTCACAGATACATCAGAGAGAACAATAAGTGGTTTGTTTGAAAGAATCTCAAGGTGACCTTCACAATGTGACTTACAATTTACTCGCGAGGATACCACCAGTTCAGCACAACCCAATCACCTAGTCCCCCCCACCAAAATCCTTGAGTTGTATATGATCTCTCTTCACACCTTCCGTCTTGACCCTCACAAGAGACTCAATTTTCTTCGAGTCCTGTAATCCCGCTAGCGCCTCTTTGAACATTGCAGGATCCAGCCGTATCACCTCCATCACCTTAGCGTGCGCATACTGGCGATACGAGTCGTCCAGCAGCAGGATCACGTCTAGGAGTATAGAAGTCACGGACAGAATATTCTCCGCGGATTTCTGATGCTTCAAAAGAAGATACAAAACTTCCACCACAAGCCTTGGGTCTTCCATCTCAGAAATGCTATCCACCAAGAGAGGAATCAGGTTACGCAAAACACGTTTGCACGCAGCAGAGTCCGAGCCCATCATTGTGTTGAGGGATTGCATAACTAAAGGAACAGACGTTGAGGATTTCAAGCACTCTGTGATGACGGAGCCCAAATCCTCGTAAACGTCTCCCACAGTAACGAGAACCAAACCGACTAGAAAGTGTGAGTTCTCGCTCAAGTCGAGAAACACGTTGCTGTAAAAGCATGTTACCAAGTCCGAAAACCCATTCGCCATACACTGCTCGAGGGTCATCTTGAAAGGCTGCACGAGCATACCCAACAGTTTTGAATCTTTTGCAATCACAAGACTGAAGAAGTATAGAATGCACCCGTACAGGTCTTTTTGAATCATCTGGGGCATCATGGAGGACATCTGGACCAAAGTGGTGAAGGCAAACTTGGCGAGCGGATCGTCTTTACTGGTTCCTTCTAATTCTTTTAAATAAGGGACATTAGTGGTGAGCACCAGGGTCACCAGACGGAATAGCTCAAAGAGTTTCTCCACATCCTCGTGGAGCTGCGACTCAGTGCGAGACTCAGTGCTGGAAAAGTATCCTTGAAGCAAAACCAGACACACCTCCATAAGGCAGGTTTGAGAGTGTGAATCTCCTGAAAGTGCCACTCTCTCGAGAATGTCTATACTCTCCTCAAACACGCCATCTCTGAACACAACACGACAAGCAAAGGGATAGTGTACTGCGAGTTTGAGAGTTTCCAAGGACGGCCTATTTTCCAAAAGCTGTGCATACAAGATGAAGAAGAAGGGGTCACTCTCTTTTCCCAAAAGAGTTTCGAGATTCTCCGCATTACGTGAAACCGCCAATGCTATATCGAGCCAGTACTCATTAGCAGACCGACTGGAGATTTCAGACTGGTGGTACTCGGACCCATACCGTGTCACAGTAATCTCCCGTAGTGTAGACACCCAAAGCGGGACGAGTACCTTGTTGTACTTTTCTGTGAGAGAACAAACTTTTATCTTTGCCCACGCAGCCAGAATCGCTACCCGCATAGCAGAGATGTCTTTTACATGATACGAGCCAACGCTAAAGTCGCGATCGTTCATATCCTGAAGAGCGTTGGTGATTGTACGCTCAATGCGCTGATCGCCAAATGGAACCAGCTGGGCTGCGAGCTGCAGACCTGATTCCACGATAGGAGCGGACGTCTCTGGCGAGAAACAACGAGTCACAGAGGAGACAATCTGCGCTTTCTGCTGTCCCAAAACCGACTGGCCAGTAATGGAATCATTCACTTCGGCGAACAAATCCACCAGCGAGTGGAGCAGTCCGAGCCCTTCTAGTCTCAAAGAGGGAACATTAGAAGATGAGCACAGAAATGTTAGGCGAATCAAGTCTCCCAGTAGATTCCTTTCGAAATGGCACCGTCTCACCAGTTTGACCACTACAAGCTGGAATCTCCACGATACGGGTTCTTCCACAGCAGCTTCCTCTTCTTGTCTGTCCAGCTGTGCAGCGTCTGGATCTTCGTCCTCGTTGTGAGGTTTTTCCGTACGTGGAAGGACTCCTGCGTTATTAATACGGGAGAGGAGCTTCTCTCTTAGAGGTTTGAACAGATTGTTGCGTCTTTCAGAAAAGAGAGAAAGCAAAGCCGGGAGTGGCTCTCTTTCCAAACACAGTTCGATATTGGGATCCACAGCCTGACTAACTTCCAAAACAACCCACAAGTGGGACGACGACTGCTGCATTTGGCTTAAAGCTTGCATGGCTGCTCTCTGTATGGACTCGCTAAAAGTGAAGGGAAACAGAGTCTTGTTACTGAAAAGGGGTGAGTCGCTCGGACAAAGCACAAGCTCGTTTTTCCCTATTCCTGTGACGCATGTGTTGGTGATACAGTACTCGACGAATTTTGTAGCTATGACCATTGGAACCACTTTCGGGTTCACCACTTGCAGCAGCGGTAAAAGATCTAGCAGCTCAAGGGAAGTTTTCTCGAAATGCAAGTCACACCGCTCTAAAGATGCGAGAAGAATTGTCTGAAGAGCAAAAGGCTGAGTTTGTTCCATCACAGCACGCAGCAGTTTGGTAGCTTTTCCTTCAGACCGTACACACATATTGCTGAATATGGTGTTGGAAGAGGATGTTCCGAAATTATCGTTTGTGAAGAGAGATACAACGCACGGAGCACACGATGCTTTAAGATCTGCAAGCGCACTCACACACCACGAACTGACCACGGGATGCGGGTCGGACTCAGCCAACTGCACTAAACACGAAACCACAGAAGATCCAGGCTTCAGCACGCAGGTGGTATGAATCGCCACGAGCTGTGCGATACTCAAGCTTCTCTTTAAAGGATGAGTCTCGTTGACGATGCTTTGAGTAAGACGGTTCACAACGGATGCGATATCGTGTTTCGCCATCCCCATACAGCATCTTCCAGAAGTCTTACCATTCATAGAGATGGACTCCTCTGACAAAAGTGTTTCCCTTGAAACAATGTCTAGGATCAATGACGATATGGCGGGACTCAGCTTTGCAGTGATCTTGTGCAGCGCTTTTGAGATGTTTAAACTCTTTCCCTCGGGAATGTTGGTGATTATATTTTCCAAAACCGACTGCTGGATCTTTTCGCTGAGATGCGGAAACGTCTTTGCAAACAGGTCAGTAGAGTAATCTACCAGCAGAGTATCGAGTGGAGCGGATTCGCTCATAGACATGTAGTTGTTTAAAATGTGACTGGGCAAGTTTTTGAGATTCTGGTACTGCTTTGAGAACCCGTTAACCAGACTCACGAGAATGGAGGAATTGAAATCAGGCGTAACAACTCTGCAGAAACACTTGAGAATTCTTACGCGGTTCAGTGTGTAAGGCCCTTCCGCTGAAACTCCTAGTGACATGTATGCCCGATGGAGGATCTGGCTAAGTTGGCGAACGAGCTCTGGAGATAGAGCGGTCTCATAGTCCAAGTAGGCCAGCAAAGAGCTGAGAGCATAGTTTTTTATCTCCACCAGTTTGAGCGAGTCCTGGTTCAACGCAAACAAGTTTCGCCAGATGGGCAGAAACTGCGAATTCTCCAACACCAGACTTCTTTGTCTCCTGTGATACTTGAATAGACCTGTCAGCAACATCCAGCTGAATATCTGCTTTTCGTAGTGCGCATTGGAGATGCCCTGTTCAAACGAAAAACCTTTCAAGTTCTTCGACACAATCGACAAAATTCTCAGCGGAATGTCCTGGTCGATATCGTCCGCCGTGGCCAGCACAGAAGCCATGAGGTAAGCATTGCCGTGGCTTACCTCAAAGTGGTCGCTGGTGTCATTAAGACCGGTTTCCAAGATGGTATTGTAAACCGGCTTTACTCGGAGAACAATGCACACCGTTTGCACCGCGACAATTCTAGTATAAAAGTGTTTGCATCGGGTGAGCGGCATCACTTTCTCCAAAACAATGGCCGCCACCTCTTGGTCTGAGTCTTGGGTATTTTTGAAAACAAGAAACTCTCCGAGGTCTAACAAAGCGGTCTGTATTAGCTCCAAGAGTGAAATCACTACAAATTGGTTCTCGTGTTTAAGGAAACCATGGGTAGAAGCCTTTTGCAAAATGGCCATCTTGCTGAAGTCTCCACCAGCTTGTTGGAGTGTGCTCTGGTAGTAGCTTCTCAGGCCGTTGAGGGTTTGTATGTTGTGCTGGTAGTCATCACTAAACACAGACTGCACCACACCTTCCCATATGGAGAAAAAATGCTGCTCAATAAAGTCTGGCTCCACAATATTGCACTGAGTCTGGAATTGTGTCAAAATGAGCAGGCTCTTTCGGAAAGCCACGCTATCAATACTGGAGTCTCTAACGTACGAAAAAAAGAGAAGATCAGCCACGTTGGCCACAATACACTCTTTCAATTTGTCGAACTTGGTATCAAGTCTAGGCAACAGCACCTCGATGAAAGTACTCGCATTGCCTGTCGTGTGCGAGAACCTATCCGATTTCAGCAAGAAAACCAAAAAGTTGGTTGCGTGGATATTAGTGAGGATTGGGTAATTGTATCCTTCTTTTTCAGTGACTTCCATATTGGAGCTTGACTGAGAGGTGAGGATCTTAAACAGACGAATTAAACGATTCATGAGCTTTTCGTCCAGGACGTTTGTCGTACTTGTTGCCATGACGGTATCGATCAAAGCGGTCCAGTCATTGATGTAGCCTGCTTTGAAAGTGGAGTGGTCTACACTGGAGTTATACTTGTCGTCCAGTTTCTTTAGGTGTTTGTAAGCGATAGAGAGAATGGAGAATTTGAACGAATTGAGAAACCCAGAAAATCTCTCAAAGAAAATCCTCATAATAACAATAGCTGTGTGTTTGGCATGCGAGTACCAGTTTTTACTCAAGGACAGTTTGGCTAGGTTCTCAATGACAACATCCTGCAACTTGGCCATGACTTCCACGGGCTTTGCCCCAATGCACTCACTTCCAACATTGAGCATCTTTTCTAGCGTCTTCACCATGACTTGCCCGAAGAGTTGATTGATGTAAACAGAAGTGATCTCCAGAGTGAGCAGTTTTTCTAGGCTGCTACTCAGACTGGTAAACAATTTCTGCAGATCTTCTAGAGCCAAGTCCTCCAGTAGGATCAATTGGATATGACCAGCATAGTCTAAGAGCTCTTCCTGGCTGGAATACTGGAAGGTTGGGAGGTTCATGCGAAGGTGTATGGGTGTGATGAACGATATATAATGTCGACAAGAATGCCTTTTAATAAAAGAGTTCAGGCAACGAAACTAGTAGCTAGGTCTAAAAGTAGAGGTTCGTCTAAAAGTAGACGAGGTATCTGTTTTGCATGGTCGGACAGCTGTCGATGAAATTTAAAGATCCTCAGAGACTGAGTATGCTCAAAGCTCACAGCAGCTCTTAGAAAAAAACAGAGTGGTTCAGACTTTCATGTCTTACTCAAGTAGCGGTCTGGCCATTAAAGGACGTCTCACAACCATGAGACGTAGAAGCCCTTCAGCTCATCGATTACATAATCTTTTTT
>JAJLWQ010000150.1:0-22780 GCA_030570875.1 Citeromyces matritensis
CAAGCCTTTGTTACAAAAACAGTCACACTCGACATTCCAAGTCTGGATGATCACAAGTCTCCCAAGGAGCAAAATGCCCTGAGCAAGCTTGTAAGGCCAGAAAACGTGGTAATTAGTGGGTTTGCTTGGCATCATATTGTTATCCTGCATGTGCACGCATTTATCGGACTTTATCAGATCCATCATATAAACATGCATGGTGCCTGAAAAATCGAAAATGATTGAAAAATACTTCTCTCCTCAGATCTTTGTCATCATTCTGAGAGAGACGCTAGAATCAGCAATTATCGTCTCCGTCTTGCTGGCTTTTATAGCGCAGAGCTTCGAATCAAATGAAGTGGAAACTCGCAGACTACGAGAAAGAGACCTGCTCAAACAAAAGTTGACCCTGCAAGTCTGGACAGGAGGGTTTTGTGGACTCGCACTTTGCCTGCTCATTGGAGGTGTATTTATCATGATTTTTCACATCATTGGCATGGATCTTTGGTCATTGACAGAACACTACTGGGAAGGAGCCTTTTCCATCTTGGCATGCATTATTCTCTCTGTAATGGGATTGGCCATGTTGAGGATAAACAAGCTAAAGAAAAAATGGAGAGCTAAATTGGTTCGTTTATTGAAAACCCAAAATCTCACTGAACCACTTGCACCACTTACTGAACCTTCAGCACCAACTTCAAATTCACCACTTTTGGACTTTGGCACTCAGTATTCCATGTTCATTTTGCCTTTTGTAACAACATTGAGAGAGGGGATGGAGGCTGTTGTATTTATTGGCGGAGTGGGTCTAAATGAGGATACGCGCACAATTCCCCTCTCCATTCTTCTCGGTCTCTTTGTGGGAGCTTCTGTTGGCTTTCTTTTCTACAAGAGTGGGAATACAATGCCCTTGAGGATATTTTTGGTCGTCTCGACTTGCCTCTTGTATCTAGTAGCTGCGGGACTTCTATCTAAGGGAGTTTGGCAGTTTGAGCTACAACGGTATATCATAAATTGCAATGGTCAGGACATGAGCGAGGTGGGTTCTGGGCCAGGCTCCTATGATATCTCTCGGTCTGTCTGGCATGTCAATTGCTGTAACGGAGAGACAGATCAGGGCTGGGTCATTCTCACCGCTATTTTAGGATGGACGAATAGTGCCACTTATGGGTCAGTCATAAGCTATAACTTGTACTGGGTCGTACTGATAGCTGTATTGGCCATGCTCACTTATGAAGAAAAGCACGGCTATCTCCCGCTCGTCCCCATGAGACTTCAATCGAAGCGAATTTTGAAGAACAAGCAGCTCCCGTCAGAAAGCTTGAACGAGGCCGAAAGGGCTTCAATGGATAGTAGTAGTCCACTGATAAGTAGCTGAAGGAGGTGGTGACCATAATTCGCTTTGTACATACCTATAAATCATTACAACTACTCTGTGATGTCAATCATTGGTACTTTAAATTACTTAAGAAGATTATCGTACAAGACTGGTGACATTTCGCTGCGATTTCTAAACAGGTTCACTTCTTTTGAGTGCAATTGATAACTAAAATTGAGTGGATTTGAATAATCGTGAAAAATATTTGAGTGCATATGGCGAATAGATTTGAGTGCAGTGTTAGTGAACAGCGCCCCTGTCTCAGGCTTTCAATGGATACTGAAAAAGATCGCTTGCTGCAAAATACTTTAAAAAATCGAGTTCCAAGTTTTCAAGCCTAATTCAATCATTAAACATTAACAATGTCTCTTTTTATTTTTTTTTTTTTCGACCAATCTTTTGGTCTAGTATTATTTTGTGATGAACTAATACTTAGGACGTTTGTGAAGAATATTTTACAAAAGATGAAAATATTTTCTTCTTGAATTCCTAATTTTCCGTTAGATTTTTGCATTACTTAGTTCCTTTTGTAATTTGGTGCTATATATCATCTTACAATTTTGAAGAAGATTGTCCTGTATAAACTTGTTGACATGGGTAGCCAAGGATTGGTTCGCTCTGTGATGTTATTGATGATGTTATTGAGTCTGCTCATTTTTGAGCTTTTTGATGCTTGCTTGGTGAGCCATTCTAGCTCCAAAAGTTGTAAATTAACGGAAACTCCTCTGTAAACCAACCCTTTTGCCGAATTGCCTTTTCTCCTCAATCATGCAATGTTTTACGCTATACTGCTTCATTCCTATTGGTTCAATGCCATCATCTGGAAAAAGAAGTCACTGATTTTGACTCAAATTACGGCATGTGAAGAGAGCATATTTTGAGTGGGTCCGAATAAGCGCCAGACCTTTTTCGGTTGACTGAAACGTTACCCGAGGAAATAAGAATCACGATTGTGCTCATACGTCATTCGCCAGATGAAGGCGCCAAAAGCTTTTTCATCTCTTCGTGCATCGCTGTGCGCATATTATACTGCGTTATACAATAAAGCATAATGTAATGAGCTTACGCGGGCGAAAGACTTCTACTTGGGGCATCCCTCCAAGGAAGCTGACTTCTCCCACCTTTTTTGCTTCCCTGGGAATTGATCTTCTTTCAGTGATCCTTCCATCCCCGACTTTTGCTGAGTGGCCAATCGGATTTATAGCATTTTGCTGTTTGTAGTTGTGTGATTTTGTACTGATATGCTGAAACAAGAAAGGGATTGCTCGGACTTATGCTCAAAGGAACCTTCAAGAGATCATAGATCTTGAATTGCATTAACCTTTGTCCTTTCAGGTTGTCATATTGATAACCTACCTCAATCTTATTTGAACTGTCTGGCATATCATCATAGTATATAGTGTTTTTATATTGCATGACACACGCTACTGACGAATCAAACTCTTTTTCAGATTCCAGGAAATGATCAAAAGCTTTGACGGTTCCAATTTCAGTTCCAATCGAAACACAAGTGTTTTATACCGCTCCTAAGACAGTAAAGTCAGCTACTGAAAATTGGAAGAAGTCTCTGAACATCTGGTGAAGGCTCAAGATACTGTGATGCATTTTTGAACTACGCGCATATGCACGATAATGCAGTGATCGATCAATTGACAACTTTAAACGAGTTTCAACGCTTTCTGGTAAGTGTAGACATTGTGATTCTTTTCCTAGAACTTGTCCGGCAGATCTACGACAAAGTTGTGAATCCTCCATGCAGGCGTGACATTCTTGGTCCGAGGGATTGAGGCCTTCATTGAACAGTGCGCGCAGCCTATTCGTCAATTATGAGCAGTATATTAAATTCACTTTAATGTTGCAAGAGGGAGAGATTCAGCAACTATAGGCATACTCTGGAATAAGTGAGTCAACTCGAGCAAGATGCCTAGACTCGAGACAGAAGAGCTTTCATCTTCGGCGATCAGAACAACTTGAACAAAAGTCACACTATTGACCAATAAATCATTCTTCGAATAAAATCATTTCCATTAAATACTAATATACAAAACCCGACATCAGGACTAAGACCGTTAAAAAACACCTAAACCCATGTAATCAAATTCCCAAGATAACCTTAGCGCAATTAAGCAGCGGATGAAGTGTACTTGGTGACAGCACGGGTACCTTCAGAAACAGCGTGCTTAGCCAATTCACCTGGAAGGATCAATCTGACAGCGGTCTGGATCTCTCTTGCAGAGATGGTGGACTTTTTGTTGTAAGCAGCCAATTTAGAAGCTTCAGTGGCAATGCGCTCAAAGATGTCATTGACAAAAGAGTTCATGATAGACATAGCCTTTTGAGAAATACCAGTGTCAGGGTGCGTTTGTTTCAACACCTTGTAGATGTAAGAAGAGTAAGTTTCCTTTCTTGTCTTTGTCTTTCTTTTAGTTTCAGTGGAAGCGGTTTTTTTACCGGCGGTAGTCTTGGAGGCTGGAGCCTTGGAAGCTGGTTTCTTTTCTGCCTTTGGTGCCATTTTTAAAAGTTGAAGTGATTTGAAAACAGAAGGTTGAGATATGTGATGGTTTATATACTGTGTCTTTGTTATTTATCTGTGCTGACACTTACGCGCGAATGTATATTTCATACTGCATGCACCTTTTTTCTGACATGGCCATACTTAAGAAATTTTGCATATAACCCATGGAAAATGCGCGAAATATACAATAAAACTGCATAAATCCGCCGTGCTGAAAAATACCACCCTCACGTGGAATAATCAGAACAGCAATATGCAGCAACACGCTTTTTGCCACTGCAATGCACGTTCCTCATTGGCTCTTGAATTGTAACTCAATCGCTATATAAACCAGTACAACCCCAACTCTTTTTGTCACATCACAAAAAACTATTATCATTATGTCCGGTGGAAAAGGTGGAAAAGCAGCAACTTCTGAAAAGGCTTCAACTTCTAGATCAGCCAAGGCTGGATTGACTTTCCCAGTTGGTAGAGTTCACCGTCTTTTGAGGAAGGGAAACTACGCTCAACGTGTCGGTTCTGGTGCCCCAGTTTACATGACTGCTGTTTTAGAGTACTTGGCTGCCGAAATTTTGGAATTGGCTGGTAACGCTGCCAGAGATAACAAAAAGTCCAGAATTGTACCAAGACATTTGCAATTGGCCATCAGAAATGATGAGGAATTGAACAAGCTTTTGGGAGATGTTACCATCGCCCAAGGTGGTGTTCTGCCAAACATTCACCAGAACTTGCTTCCCAAGAAGTCTGCCAAGCCAGAAGCTTCTCAGGAATTGTAATCTGAATGTTTTGTATGGTTTATGGTTAAGTGTTTGGATTTATGTAAATTAGTTAGGAATCTTTAATGGGTTATTATTGTCAGGATAAGTGTGTAGTGTGTGCGGCTCAAAACCCGGAATGTCTTTATCGCGAAAGCACTTTACCAAAAGTTCAAATTCAGCAGTGTCTCATTCCATGTGCACGCCTAAAATAAGAGATCTCAGTTGGTCACAACGTGTCAAATGCCAAAGGATGAAGATATTAAGGAACAGAATAACTTTCTAGACGAAGCGCCAGGCGAATCTCTACCATTCATTTCAAAGATGATGTGGCTTGTATTTAAAAGACATGAGAAGGAACAGCCAAACGGTGGCTTTTTCAAAACAGTCGCGACGTCATTAGAGTGAGTCAACCCATTGTGATACATAAGAAGGAGCGGATCGGAAGATGGTGACCTAATTCCGTTTCCACTTGGACCCAGGTTTCTCTTGTCGGCTTCGTCGTCTTGAGTCCTCTTTTCAATCGAGTATAAAGAGTGCTTTTTGACTTCAGTTGATCAGTGTGTTTATGTGTCTTGACAAGATATGGGAACCTCAGTACGCATGTTTGCATGACTGATTGTAAAAAATGCAATGATTATCATTGAACCGACAACTTTCATCAAGCTGAATGACCAAGTGTGTCCGTCATATATGGTAGATTGGTCAGCTGTGGTACTGCCTATATATGAAATCACATACGGGAAGATGGTAATCCAACCAATGTAGCCTTTCCCCTCTTATAGGTGACGGCTGGAAAGTTCTCCCCATTTTGGCATCAGCATCCGCTAGACTGTTCAAAGTGGCTGATTTCCCACTTGACGGTTGTCCCACAAGGTTGAATTTCCGTTCGAGTGAGTTGCTGGAGGGTGAGGGAATCTTGTATTCAAAAAACTAACAAAGGGTGTATCCACAAACTCCACCTCCTGTTTGTGCAACGAGACATTTTGAGCATGTTTTGAGCATTTATGAGCATTTTTCCTCTTTGTAAAGTGACACAAATGAGAATTCAGAAAAGTATAAAAGAAGCTCGATCCCCCCTTGAAAACCACACCACCTGATCTTTTGAATATGCCTTTCAAAAACATCAAATCCGAAGCCTACCTTGTTGCCGACATCAACGTGACCTCGTTCCGCGGAGCCGTCTACGACAAGTGCCATGATTGGAAAAAACGTGCCTCGAAGCACATCAAGCATAAAAAAGAGGAGCCTGAATCTCACGAGGAGAAGAAGGACAAAAAGTGCAAGAAAGTCGATTTCAAATGTGGAAGTAAGGATGATAAGGAGTGTCATTCCCAAAAGAAAGAGTTTGAAGAATGGGAAAAGTTTGGATACGAGAGATTCGTGAAGAAGAAGGATGACAAAAAAGATTGCAAGGATAAGCATGAAAAGAAATGTCATTCCGAGTACCCAAAATGCCACTCTTATAAGGATGAAAAATCGCCGAAATATGTGTGCTACAAGAAGTGTGAATCTCCCAAGTACGAGTGCCATAAGAAGTATGACCACCACAAGAAGCATGATCACCACAAGGATCGCTCTTCCAAGTGTGAGACTTACGACTGGGATCATAAGAAGCACCACGGAAAATCATCCACCGATGATTTCTACAAAAAGTGCTACTACTTCAAGGACCATAAGAAGGATCACAAAGGCTCGTACTCTTCATACGATGACAAGCACCACAAAAAGCATGGAAAGTCTTCTACCGACGACTTTTACAAAAAATGCTACTTCTTCAAGGATGACGATCACAAGAAGCACCGTAGGGACTCTCGTTCCTCGTATGATGACAGAAGTCACAAGAAGCATCACAGCAAGTCTTCCACCGATGATTTCTACAAAAAGTGCTATTACTACAAGGACGATGATCACAAGAAGGACCGTAAAGGATCTTACTCATCGTACGATGACAGACGTCGCAAGCACGGTAGATCGTTTACTGAGGACTTTGACAGATACTTTGACAAGTACTCCAAGTCTTCTGACTACAAAAAGCACTCCAGATCTCATTCGGATGACTACAAAAAGCACTCCAGATCTTATTCGGATGACTACAAAAAGCACTCCAGATCATATTCGGATGACTGGAAAAAGCACGGTAAGTCATACACCAACGATTGGAAAAAGCATGGTAAGTCATACACCGACGACTGGAAAAAGCACTCTAAATCCTACACTGACGACTGGAACAAGCACTCCAAGTCCTACACTGACGACAAGCACCACAAGTATCCCAAGACCGAAGAGTACAAATGCTTCAAGGTGAAGCCTGACAGCTATAGTCACGGTTGGTCCGACAGAAGCGATGACTACAAGGACAAACACGAGAAGAAGAAGCAGGGAGAAGAGTGGGAAAAGTTTGCTTATGAAAAGTACGTTGAGAAGGATGACAAGGATTGCAAGTTCAAGAAGCCTAAGAAATTCGTCAAAATTAATGACGCTTCTGGATCACAGGAAGAGGTAGAGGAAGAGGATTTCGAAGAGGAGGATGAGGACAGAGAATATCAAAATGAGAGTATCGTTCCTATTCCAACCTGCCCTCCTGTTGGATTCCCTCAAAAGTTCAAAGAGTGCAAGAAGAAGGTTTCCAAAGAATGGGAAAAGTTTGAGTACGAAAAGTTCTCTAACAAAGATGACAAAAAAGGCAAATACTGTAAGGTGGAGTTTGATGGAACATCGGCTGGTGACGGTGAATTCCACATTCTCAAGAATTGATGTCGAGTAGGCGAATCTGTGCTTTCACGATTCTGTCTCACATTGATTTGATGGTGGGTTCTGGTGGAAAATTGTGTAGTTAATTCATATTTTTTCACTGTGATCAAAGTCCCACACTTGGATTACACCACAGCTTGTTATAGAAGCCATAATCTGGCCATCTTGCAAAGTATCAATGTCCAGGACTGGACTTTTAGCGTCATTAGTTTCCACCACGCTCACAAGCTTCTTTGTCTGGATATCCCAAATGAGAATATCTCCAATCTCTGATCCTGAGGCACTATTTGTTAGTAAAGAGCTAAAGTAACTTACATCATAGGATCGTGATCGGGTAAGCCGAGAAACCTTGTAGCACACGAATACGACTCCGCCACTGGTTTCACTTCACCCTTGTGATGGTTTGAGAACGTCTTTACAACTTTGCCATTCATAAAGTCCCACAGCTGGATATTCCCGTTGAGAGTACTGGCCAAGATATACCTTCCGTTGGGTGAGAACCTGACATACGATACAGGGAAAGAGGAGCCACCACGATCGTAGATCAAAGTCTTCAAGCATTGACCAGACTCGGTATCAAACAGCCGGATCAGCCCGTCGTAACTAGCGCTGGCTATAATAGTTCCGTCCCATGAGATGTCAACAGAGGCTATAGGATCAGAGTGTGCACTTAGCGTCTTTAAACACTTGCCCCTTGCAAAGTCCCAAATCCTGATTGCCTCGTCAGACGAGCCGCTAATCAAAAGATTGCCCTTGTAGTTAAACGCCAGACATCGCACGTGATACGTGTGGCCACGAAGCGTCTTCTTTAATTGACATGTCTCTACGCACCATACTTTTATCGTCATATCGTCAGAAGCAGAAACTATATACTTTGAATTGGGTGACCACACCAGGTCGGATATACCCTTGCTATGGCCTTGTAGTGTGGCATGATGCTTCCCATCGGAAGCTCTCCATACTTTGATGGTGCCGTCAGATGCTGATGTTAGTACTGTAACAATCTTTCACTCACACGCAGACGAAATATACATCGCATCAGGACTGAGCTTGATAGCGGTACCAGCTCTTTTGTGACTGCCCTCTATTTGAAATCTCAATCTATACAAGGGTGAACCTTTGAATCTCTTTGACTCTGGCTCCATCTGTCTCTACTCTCCATCCACACACCATCCACACATCAAGTGGCGATAATCAAATCATGGTGAGTTACTGTTGTTCTCAAGAGACTAACGCGTTCAGTCAATGAGACTCGTACCAGACAACAATCTGCACTCTGAGGTGAATACGGTAAAGTTCGGGGAGCCAGCGCCATCTGCGCCCGTGCTTCAGGACGCCATGAGGTCCGGGGTTGCTCCAGCGGCTTTGAACATCTCGTCACAGGTAAACCACAAGCACCCGCTTGAAAATAGACTTAAGAACTGGGAATCTAACCAACACTCTACCAGAATGGAGATGTACAGAAGAATATTCGGTGCGGGCGAACCTATAAGAAGAGAGATGGAGCTCTCGATGCTAGACTTGGATTTTAGACCTGCCATTGTGGGTGGTTCTTCCAATATTCACAAGAATATTCTCTTGAACAGAGAGGCAACCGTCGACTGGGAAGATGTATACACTGATTTCACAGCAAACGACTGCCCGGACTTTCACTCTGAGATGGAGAAGAAGATGCATATATAGGTTTTTGATTACCTCTGAAGCGAAGCGGAAGAGATAATCTTTAGATTAATTTGTGGGTAGCTGAGATGATCGAGGTATCTTTATTTGTGACGAAGCGTAAGCTGAGAAGCTATAAATTACTCCGCAGCAAAAAGGATGTGTTTGTCACGTTTCCAGAACCCAATCTCACAACATTTTTGTTACTTCATTCTCTATAGTCATCCTATGATCTTCGCCATGTCATTCCATGCAGTCATTTATACTCTCTCGACTGCTGCATGCTACTCGCAAACGACAGCCTACTCGATAACGTAAAGGTGTAACCTCTACTTTAAGTAATGGTGACCTTCACTCTTGCGTGTTTGAAACGTCATACCTACTTTTGCCTGTACATTTCTTTTTCTTCCGAAGGCTTCTCATGGCTGTTCCACCTCCTTCAAGTAGAAAGCGTGAGAGACGTTAGGTCTATTCTTCATAATCAGTTCACTGCTGCTTCTCACAATGCTTCCCTTCAAGCCGTTTAGATCTCCCTACCTCATGAAGCCGTCTTTAGTCCCTCCATTGACTCATCATCATCTTCATTTTCCCAATCGTCTTTTACCTCCACTCTTCCTCCTCGCAAACCTCCTCTTTTCCTGATCAGTACCTTTCTCCCCATTCTTATCTCTGAAATAATTCTTCTCAACGTCTTGGGAAGACACATGCCCACCCAACCGTGCAACCTTTATAAAGAATTTCATCTTGATAGGCTTGTTTTCAAATCTAGACCATGTGGGAGTGCACCTATGAAAGAGGAGGGAACCAAGTCAGCCGTGACAACAATGCTGATTCTGGCGACTTGAAAGATGAGTTCGGAGATTTGATAAAGGATTTGACATTCACAGAGGAACTTCTTGTTGCCCGTTGCTCTCCCTCTATAACAGTTTGGATGACAAGAGGGCACGGACAGCTAAAGTACACCGGCAATGTCATGTTTTTTGATCAGTTAGCTTCCAAGAGTCACTAAAAACAGTCGACGTTTTACTCGTCAGAAAAGGCTGATTATCAAACCGCTGAAACTTTTCTAAGAGTATATAGTCTGTAAATCAGAGGAGTGAAATCATTGAAGCAGAGCGGAAATGATCGTGCGACTCGACGGATTCTTTTTTTTTACAGATGACATTAGTCTGTGGATTGTAAAGGAGTGACATCATTGAAGCGTAGCGGAGATGATCGCATGACGAGATGAAATTTCTCTTTCACCGATGACATTGGTCTGTGGATTGTCGAGGAGTGAAATTATTGAAGCGTAAGAGGAACTTGAAATTTGACTGGGTGAACGCTTTAGTGTTGACTGAGTTTTGCGATTACGGGTTCCTGTTACGGCATCAGCCATACTCGGGAAAGAAATATTATTGGTTGATGTTATACCCAGACATCACCGTGTCAGCTATATTTGGCATAAGCTTATGTCTCGTTATTGACCATGAGTTCGACACCCAAATGCTCGCATAGAGACTCTTGGGTCTGTTTAAGAGGGGTGGCTATCATTACGCCATCGTCCTCGTCAAAAAAACACGCAGTAAGCATGTGGTATCAGTAACACGTTATAACACTCCAACGAAACAGAGCCACGTTTCTCTACCATTATACTACCGCCAAAGCCGATGCTGGCCCAGTAAAAAGTGACAGCACCGCCAACAAGAGCAATGATAGCCAAATAACAATTCTGATCTAAAGCCTTTCCCTTTCAACAATTTCACGTACTGTTTCACACTCGGTTCAAAGTGCTGTTCATCTTTCATTGCACTTGTTAACTACGGGTCTCGCCAATATTAGCTTTAGATGGAATTCACCACTCAGAGCGGCATCTCAAACACCGCTTTTCGAAAGCATCTGACAAAGAATGTGGTCTCCTCGCCTTAAGGGATTCTCACCCTCTTTGACTTCCTGTTACAAGGAACATCCAAAATTACCTTCTACAAATAACAACTCGGTTACCAGAATTACCAGATTTCAAATTTGACCTTTTGTCGCTTCAACCACCGTTACTGAGGCAATCCCTGTTGGTTTCTTTTACTCCGGTTATTGAGTTCAGCGGGTTCTGCGAGGTCAAACGTATAGTCATGCTCTGAAGGCTGAGCCTATCTTGCGCAAACCAACCTCAGCCTCTACCAATCAGCGAGTTCATCAAAACATAATTCATTGAATAAGCAGTACCAAAGTGCAGTAAGCACAACTCTCGCCATCCCTTATCAGACAGACTCAACTCCCTTGTGTATTTTCAGAGCTGATATTTGTTTTCTGGGTATTGCTGAGAAGCTCAAGTCATAAAAGAGCTGAAACGTATCTCCTACAATGATGTTGAGGAGGCGCACTCTCACAACGACTACCTTGATAGCCATGGCAATATGAAGAAATGCCAAAGTTTAAATAGCCTTGTGCTTCGAAAAAATGAGTCACAAATATCACGGATCACTGTAGATGAGCCTTGCGACATCTTGAAGCGAACGGTCAACTAAAACTCTCTGCTAGCTAAAATCTGCCCACATGGGCATACGCAAATTCGGCTCGCCTCGAAGTCACTCCACCTGAACGGTCTTGTCCTTCAAAATCTCCATGACTCGAAAACAAAAAGCACTGGACAAAAGGGCCTCAATCAACATAAATCACTTTCTGTCACATCCAAACACCATCAATATAATGGAAAAGTTCAGTCACTGGCGAGATAAGCCCACGGGAATTTCCCCATTCATGCCGCTACCGCGCGAGAATCGTGGTGGAGTTTTTGTGCTGCTGCGCAGTGCTTTGTTTGCCTTGAAAATGGTATTTCTAGCAATTTCTCTTATCCTGTGTCTGGTTCCATTTCTGAAACAACCTTTAATGAGGCTCGCTCTATTGTTGTCATTCAATGTAACCAAAATTGAGATTCTTGTGGACTCTGTGAAAAGATCCAATCGAAAAGTCATCCAGCTGAGCCAGCCCACCATTAATGACATAAGCGTGGTGAATTTTACATCTCCACTAGACGTGCTTGTTTTAGCCGTCATATCTAAAGGTGATTGTGTTTTCCTCATCCCAGATACTGTTGGGCTCTGGCATGAATTTTCTGTTTGGGGAGCTATGGTGCAATCCCTCAAACCACCGATAACCACTGGAGGGTCTCCTTTGAAGCTTGAGAGTTACAAAAGAAAGACAGTCTTTCTGTTTGCCGAGGGAACCACATCCAACAACAAATCTGTTTTGCCATTCTCCATTGGAAAGGTGAAATTTTCTTCACTGTGTCAGGATTTCAAGTGTAAGGCAATCTCTTTGCGTAACACACCTAACTGGGCGGTCACCACTCCCATGCCAATCTCCATGTATGGCTTCTTGTGGCAAGCTGCCTCTTCTTTGAACGTTGTTAATTACAGGCTTAAAATTTTCCCTCTCACTCAAGACTTGCAATGGGAACAAGTGAGGGCAAAAGTGGCAGGCGGTAAACTTCAGCTTGTTTCCAATAATTTGTCTCTGCTTAGCAAAAGGGATTTTATTGAGGCTTTCAATAAGTATAAATCTCATTGATACGAACAACAAGCGAAGCGAGTTGTGAGTTGTGAGTTGTGAGCTGTGACTGAGTTCGCGAATTGTGTATTTCATTATCATTCAGTATCTCTTGGTAAAAGGGAACTTGTCAATTATATAGTGTGTATTCCCTTTGGACATTTTTGTAGCCTTTATTATTTTTGAGATTTTGAGTAGTGAAAGTGCTTTTTAAAGATTTTTCACGAAATTTAGTCATTTTACCATAGAGATGCTTGTCGTGGTCTACTGTCAGCAAAACTTGTTCATTGTCTTGTGATTCTTGTCTCGTGCTAGTCCAACGAAAAGTCCATCATCACGTTACTTTCTCCAACCGCGAGTGACTAGACTGACGTATAAAAGTTCTGGGACGCAGCCATCTATAAAAGCACCGGCCAAGGTATCAAAATCCGGCCAACAGTGTTAGTGTGCTGCCACTGCACAAAGGTTGAAACTGAGCTTGGTTCAAATATTTGCCTCGGCAGGTCAAGAGTCTTGCCTGATCAACCTTTCATCCTGCGAAATCTCATTGATAGAGAGGGAGACGTGTAAAAGATGCCCAGGTTATTTTCTTATCTTTGTGATTCACTGCAGTTTATTTGCATTTGGTTTTTACCCTTCTTCAACCTCTCAAAGCTCTAACAAGAATCTCCTTCTTTGATACGGTGCATGGCATGCCGAAAAAGATGAGGCATTCAATAGGTTAAACGGACAGCAATCCCTTTGAAAATCATAACAAAAGGACTTTTGAACCATTGAGAACGCTTCGTGATTATGGGCCTTGATTAAAAAGAAAAGTGAAAAACAGCCTATATCTTTCCGCTTGGTGGAGTGGACTAAATGTCTATCAGTGGGTGCTTGACAATCAATCAGTGACCTGTTGAGAGAATTGTTCAAGCTAGACTTGCAAAATTGTACTGATTTCTTTGATCACTGTGCGTTTGCGAGTTTTCGTCTATACCGTCATCAAACCCTTTCCCTCACTTGATTATTCTTGTCAAAAATTGAATCTCAGCGACTCATTAACACACCAAAAATTGGCCAGCCGATTGATCACCCAAACATCCAAGACTCAATGTTTCTGCATCTACACAAAGATATTATTCTATTGGATTATCAGATCATCACCTACGACTGATTATCCTGCAGGCCAACCTCAGGTACGATCAACAAATAGAATATTCTTCGACTAGAGGTTAGAGTACTTCTTAGATGGCTGATAAGCAAAACCTTCAATCACTCAAAAAGTCGGTACCCATATACTCAGACCGATATTAAAAGCGGGGGATCATTGGTTGAACAAAGGGATACCTCTCTATCAACGGTACTGAACACTCGGTGCCAACTTGCACAGGCTCCATCTTACAGCGTAGGATGTTATAAGGGAGTAAATTGTCACCACTGCATAATGAGGCATTTGGAAAAACCTGAACAGATACCCAGAGGCTTGCTGATCAGGTTATATGCTTAAACTTCTCTATAGTGTTCCGTTACGCACTGACAAAACGCTGTCGCTCAGTTGAATGGATGAGAAAGTGCTTCACCTGACTGGTGTTTCTGCTCAAACCTCAAGTGAGTAAAATTATCTACGAATATACCTGAAATGCGCGAGTACTGACTTTTGACGTTTGGAGGTCCATTCTCGCCCACTTTATCAGGAGCCGCTGAAGCACCTCACCTTTCTCAGAATTTTCTCAGTACCAGCTTGTTAAGAAACAAAGTATTGAGGAATAGGGATTGGTTTCAGGATCTAAATACTCCTTGATAAATGGTAGACAACACTTGTTCATCCACACACCACCATGGAAGAGGAACCATTCAAGAAAATCTCGGTATATACTCCGCTCATATATGTCGGACTACTTCTCAGTGCGCTGGTGGTATTCTCTATTGCTCACAGGAAAAAGAGTATATCAAAACTTCAGCACTTGAAGCCGCTTTTCCCTGAGAATTTGCAGAGGGACATGTACTTGCAACTCAGGGATCAAGAAGATCCCAAAGTGAACGATAAGGTCTTGAAAGCTGCACTGATAAGAAGAGGATCCGAGGCGATTCGTAGAATGCTCAAGCTTAAGGAGTCTGAGCAGTCCATCAATCTGTTATACCAGAAGGGATCGATTGGAGACGACGTGTTTGAGAGGTTCAAGCTTGCTTCCAAACTACAGCAACTGGAATTGCAGGAGATTTCTGCAGAAGTGGAAAGTGTGAAAGCTGGATGGTCTCAGACTTTTTTCCAAGTTTGCCAGGAGGTGACCTTTAACGAAGCCCTCAGACGTAGAGTGAAGGCTGTGGATGAAAGAAGGGAGATATTTGCAAAAGAGTGGGGAATCTAAAATCGTGGAGGATATATGATTGTATAGGGTATGTCACTGGATGGTGATGTTATTTGGCCACATAAAGTCTGTTTCGATGAAATAGACAAAGAATTTCTGATGCAGGAAGCCCTGTACAAGTAATTTATATGTCATAATCGTTCTCTTGTTCTTGCGTTTCTCTTGAGAGGAAATACTTATTCCATTGCTGACGCCATCATAATATAGTACATTTAACTACTATACCTTCAATTATCATTCCAGTTCAATACCAAAGGATATAGAGAATACAATATTGCCCTCAATTGTTAGTGGTGATTCACAATAGACGCAAATAGTCCCTGATGTTGTTATGAGCATCACGATTATCTGGAAGCTCAAGAATTATGCTCCTCTGAACCTTTGCAGTAGCAAGTGTATATATCGATGCACAATGAGGTGATCGATTGTTATGCAACCCCAAGAGACAAGCTCAGATGGTTTCGAGCTTCTAAGGGCGGATCACGTATGCCAAAGAGTTGGAGTAAATGCACAGTATCTGATGAGGCGTTGAGAGAAGCCAATAATTTCAGATTATGAAAAAACACCACTCAGAGTGACTTGTCGGTCCTATGAGATTCGCAGCAATGGACTAGACAGGTGCCTGAAACATTGTGTCTAACATGATCTCGATTGAACTGGCTTTTGGATTTCCTGTTGAGGAGACTACATAGCCCAATGAAAGCTCTTCTACCAAATGATCAATACGGGATCAGCCTCAGGCCTGAAAGCATTAAATCTACACAAGACTCAGTCTTCACTCAATTTCTCCGCTTACCCTTCTTTGTGACAACTTTAAATGCCGAGTTCCAGTCATCGTATTCCGCATTGCTGGCGTTTCCCGATTTGGCCTGAGCCTCAGACCACGAAAAATGGATACCCGCACCAGAAACAAGACTCTCCACTTTGGCTCTTCTGTTCATAAACTCCGAGGCAAATCTTCTTCCGTCCATCGTCGAAGAGTTGGAGTAAATGGTGTCTGCGATAATCTCCTGCGATTCCGAACCTACTGGAAGTTGCAGCATGATAGAGAGAACGTCCTCTTTATTAACTCCATCGTTGAGTTGAGAGAGACTTTGACGGCACCAAGCCAGAAACTCCCTCGAAGGAGAGGATGAGGATGTGCTAGGCGGAGTTGTGTGTTGGACCGCAGAGTTGGTTGACGCTGATCTCAGCATCGCGGGAGAGATTGTCTTGGAAGCGGAAATGAGAGGAGCGGCAGCGGTTGGTTTTGGTTTAACTCTGGGAATGCTCTTTTTCGAAACAACAGTCCATGCTGTGTCGTGGGAGGCAGGAGAAGCAGCAGCAGCGGTCGCAAAGGATGTTTTGGCTGAAGCGTTGGCAACTCTGGCAGCAGCGGCAGCCTCTTCTCTTTGAATATCTTCAAGCGTCTTGCTCGGTTTCATAGGAGCAGACTTGGTAGCGGCCCATGGAGCAGTTTTGGAAAAATGCTTAGGCTTGTTGGCTTCTATTTCTTGCTTTTCCTCCTCCAACAGTTTAACTGCTGCAATCTTGGCAGCTTCCTTAGACTCGCTCTGTTCTTGTTCTCTTCTCTTTGCGTTTTCAGCAGCCTCCATATCCTGGATCTCTTTAAGAGACAACTTTGGCTTAGCGGAAGATTTGGAGGCCCATGGTGCGAGTTTTGGCTTTGACGGTTCTTTTGGTTCTTCCTCGGTTGGCGTGAACCTTTCAACAGGCTGCAGCTCTTGAATCTCGTCCTCCAATGGAAGAGGTTCGAATGGCTCTCGCTCAACAACAGCTTCTTGAAGAGAGTTTTCAAGAGGCTCCTCTACAGGCTCCTCTACAGTTTTCTCAGTATGAACCACCTCAGGCTCAGGCGTGAATGCGTTCAATGAGGCATTACTGATAAAAGGTGAGTTTTTTTCAGTCAAGTCGATGGTATTGCGAGCTCCCAAATCCACAACAGAGTTCTGATGAGATATCCAGGGTGACTGTGGTCGTTGATTGACCGCACTCAGTGGGTTTTTCATCAAAGTCAACGGAACCAAAAACGGATGCTCAAACTCACCGCAATCCGCCATAAATTCCCCTAAGGTTTTGAATTGGGGATCCACAGAGTTCTTCAGTCTTAAATTAGCCTGGAGGTATCCTGCACTAAACCAAGACTGCATCATGTTACCGTCGAACGGACCTTGCTCGTTTCCAGAGGGGTCCAAATAAACCCATTGAATCTGATGCGACTGCAAAAATGGGAACTGCTGAGAGTGAAGCGGTAAAGAAGGCACAGCACTCCCGGTAACAAGTGGACTGGCAATTGTGGATCGAGAGACCGATGGCCAGTCTGAATTTGGATCCGAAGTAGCCAGTTGATCAATTCTAGAAGCCAAATGACTCAAACTATCAACTGCAGATCTCTTGTCTTCAACAGTATCTTTTGCAGTCGCCAAATTGTATGGATCGGCGCGATTTGGCTGCTTTATGTTGTCGTAGATGGAGAATACCTGGTTTAGTGGTTGTTGATTCTCTTCTGAGTTTCCGCCGTTCCAGAGGGGATCTGAGTTGGGCATTGAGAGGGGGTTCGCGTTCATCCTAGAGAGTTAGTCTGATCAACCTTATTCACTTACCAAGTAGAGCTGAATTGTGACATTGTGAGATTCTGGGTGTTTAAAAGATTTGCTTGTATGAAATTTTTCACAAATGGCAGATTGCCGGGTAAGTTTCAGGGGTACTGGAAGAAAGTTTCGCGTGTGGTGACAGAAAGTGTTTTTGTCGACAATAATTATTGAAGAGCTCTTTTTATTTGGCCGATGCTATTACTTCTTTGAGTCGATTTTCGTTAAGTGTGAATTCAAGGCCGTCTGTTTTGCTCCGGTGATCACTATATCATATGAAAACATCTAATAAATAATCTATTCTTCTCTCGAATCGTCAAACATACTCTCCAAATACATACTGGGAACCGTTCTATGGCCAGTCCTCGTTTGTCTTGTAGCAGGAGTGCTTTTACGGGGAGCAGTCAGGGAGATCTCACTCGTGCTTCCCAAAGCGGGCATATAGGAAGAGTCCCTTTGGTGCAAGGGCATTGATAGATATGACGAGCTGCGATTATGAGTCGCATTACTCACAGACAAATTTGAAGTGGAAAGCATGGTGGGTTCTGAGATTTGTGGTCTGCTCTCATTTTGCTTACTCATGTTCATAGCTTCAAAAGTGGGCGAAACAAATTGCAGCCTTGTGACATCATTTTGCTTCATCTGCTGCATTGGCTGTGGAGAGTTGGAGCGGATCATAGAAAATTGTGACATGGATGAGTTTTTCGGTTTCAACAATGGCAGCCTGCTGCTTGATCCTGTCGATTCACCAGGATCTGATCCATAGTAGCCAGTGTTGCCATCGTTGTAGTTTTCAGCTGTATCCTTTTTGGAGGCATAACTTCTCCATATGAAGAACCCAAGGTATGAGAGGAGGATCGTTCCTAGAATAGCACCAAAACAGATAAAGACAGTTCCTGAAGGTTGAGAAGTGCGGTATATATAGGGGTTATCTGCATTTGCGGGAATTGTGACAGGGGGAGTTGAAAAGGATGAAGATGAACTGGTGAGCGAGGGAAGGGCCTTTAAAGAAGCGGATGTTTCAGATGATGAATCAGATGTTGTTGTTTTGTCTGTTGTTGTCTGATCTGTTGTTTTGTCTGTTGTTTTGGTATCACGAGTTGTTCCAGTGGTTTTAGCAGTGGTTCCATCTGTCTCTAAGCCTGGAAGAGTCGTGGCCATTTTGTTAGAGAATGAAAAACAAAATACACCACAAGAAAAACAAACTATAATTAGATTTCGCTTTGCACTCAAATGTATGCATTCTTTGCACCATGTGTGGCATTTGAAGCGTTTTCAAGTGAATAAAGTATAGGAACCTAGACATCGCAGACAACAGAGCGATATTACCGAATGCCATACCGACGGTGGTAATACCCATTGTAGAGACAGATAAAAGTAACAGTAGCTTTCTGCCGGCTTATCCATGAAGAACGAAGGTGCGAACGTAGAGACGGTGTCGAGCTTAGAAATCACGCAGTTGATCAGTATTGAGCCATATGGGAAAAGCGACAAAAGTACCTTCACGCCATAAAAGATGATGGGATTGATCCCAAACTGCTGTCCCACCATAATCGCGTTGACAACATTTCTAGAACACGAGTGTTTGTATTGAGACAGATATGTCCAAACAGACACTTTTTCACCATCTGCCTCTTTGGCATTATCTACGCCCCACTGTCTCATGGTGGCTTGGCTGTCTTTATAGGAAATGTTTTTCAGTTTATGTAAAAGCCTTTTCTTTTCGTCCAGAATCGGCAAGCCATTTTGTAGATTGGGGAGACAAAGTTGAACAGACCGAGAACTACTCCCATGAGAAGCAGGAATCTTCACTGTTCATCATTGGCTCACCGTATGGCAAGAAGCTGCGTGCCAAGGATACAAATGTTGTTGCACACCTGGTTCATGCTTCGAAGGAGCCCACGAAGTCCTAAAGGCGAAATTTCATGGCTGTAAAGAGGCCTAATGACAATGCTGCTCCCAGCAGCAATTCCTGAAATAAACCTTTCACTCAGTAGTGACTTGTAGGTATTACTTCCCATCTCGACAAGCGATCCGATCATGAAGATGATACCGTTTAGTGCGAAAGTGGTTCTGCGACCAATCGTGTCTCCGAGCTACGTTCCTGGACATTGTTTTCACCGTTATTATATGCTTTCACTTGCGTGGCTTGCCGAAACTCTCCAAGAGATGTTATGCTCAACAAGTTGTTTGGCAATTCCAGGAGATTTCTTCGTTGTGATTCAAAGTTGGAGAATATGAAACAATGAACCACTTAGAGACATTCGATCCAAACCATCAAAGATCTGGCAAGTGTTACATGATACTGCATAAAGGGAAAGCCATAGATCAACAATCCTACGCCTAAAAAGTAGGCTCATCGCAATTATACATTCAGACAATTATACACCCTTTGTCATTATCCTCATCTGCAGCTACATTAGCGCCTTTTGGCTTTGCGCTCAAGGCGCATCTTGCCGCTTCTGAGAAAACTTCGTTCACACCTCTGTTTTTCTTGGCAGAGCATTCCAAGTATCTGAGAGCACCGATTCTCTTTGCTACGGTCAATCCCTCTTCGTAGGTAACCAGTTTCTTGTGTCTCGACTCCTGTGGCGATCCTTCGCCCATATCATTATCTTCCATGTCTGGTCCTGTGTAGCTATCTCTCAGATCACACTTCAAAGCAACAAGTACAAGTTTAACGCCCTCGCAGTGTTCCAAGATTTCACCTACCCACTTGTTCTGCACATTTTCTAGAGAATCCATAGAATCGATTGAAAAACACAGCATTATCGTGTGCGTGTCACTGTAACTCAAGGACCGTAAGCGATCAAATTCTTCTTGTCCTGCCGTATCCCATAACGATAGCTGTAGCTGCTGGCCATCGATGAATATATCGTGAATATAATTCTCAAAAACTGTGGGCTCATACACTTGCGGGAAGTAGCCTCTTGTGAAAACGTTCAAAAGGGATGTCTTACCACACGCACCGTCTCCCAAAATGACGATTTTCCGCTGTATGGGCTTCTTAGATTTACCACAAAGAGGCATAGTCAAGTCGTGTAGCGTAAACTTCCAGCGTGTTTTTGGTCTACGCACGACTCGTTCTTTTTCCTTTAAACAATACATGGCCAAAAAGGAAAAGACCAGGGTCCATGGTGGTAAATCACTAAAGAATGACCTTGCCGGGAGGATAGGCAAAAGGGCGGGAAGTGTGGGCTCACGTGAGAGGTTGAATCCGCTAGCACAATCACTTTCTATCAAGATGAAATCAAAACTAGTGCCTCGCGCGTCGTCGAAAACACCCAATGGACCCAAATCTACCAGGGCCGTGAAAAAACCTCTATTGAGACCTCCTCCCACAAAAGAGAACATCGAGTTGGGTGAGCTCAAGATTAAGAACACGTCTCTGCCAACGCTGCTGAGAATTCACAACCTCGATAAGGGCACATCGGTTTTCGATGTGCGTAAAATCATGGAAAAAGTCGGGCGTGTGCGTTCTGTCATCTTGAAGGAGTTTAAAAGAACTTCTACCGCCGAGATTTTCTTTGCAGATGAGAAAGACTGTCCTACTGCTATGAAACTGCTTGACGGGAGGAAAGCAGATGGACATATTTTGGCGTGTGGAGTTGCCACAAAGTCAGCATTGTTGAATAAGGAGGAGTTTGAGCAGTTGTCTAGAACTTTAAGAAAACCGTTCGATGGGACCGTGTGGGACAAGGATTTGTCGTGATGAGCAGAAAAGAGTTACTTGAAGCTGTTCGAATGCTAAGGAGTGGATTCTGATTCTGAAGAGATCTTTTGTGTGGACTATGGGCATGTAAGTTGGGATTTGTCTGCCGTACGTGGTTGATAATAATTTATGTTACAAGCTGATGACAGTTTGAATCATCAGTTTACTGTGATATCGGTAGATTGGACAGTCTCTCCGCAGTGAAGTATACAGTTTGGCGTTTCTGAATTTGAGAGCTGCATTCAGCCATCATCTCAAAAATGATAAAAGTACTGTTATTTCATTCGGTTTGACAGAGCGCTGCAATAGTAACTAGTCCATCAAGGCATTTTATGTCGCCATGAGGAAAACTTGAGGGATAATCTGATCAAACTAAGGGCAGCTGACCCATTAGTTTGCATTACTGTTTCGCGAACTATCACTCCGTCTCTCATTGAGCAACGGTAAGACTGAAACCATGACCCTTTTAACTTCAGTTTGCAGACGATAAGTGAGGGAGATGAACAAGCATTGTTTTGACTTGGCGGACGTTCTGCTAATACCATTGGCTTCCCCCGTGAGGAAGGTGCTAGTATGTCAGTATGACTATCAATCAAAATACGCGTATTACTTATATAATAGCCTATAACAGAGTAACATCTTACAGGATCTGTCACATTCGTGGACATCAATAGGTTACGGTCGCCAGTGACTTCAGTCCCGCTTTTGAGGGGTGCAGAGCTGTGGTCAAGTTCACTAAAGCGCTTCAGATCTCCCGAAACTAATCTAAAAAGGTCAGATCTTTTCTAACGTTGGAATCTGAGGATCTTATAGATCAGATCCAGGTCCTGGGTGGGATCTAGATCAGCTCTTAGAAACCTAAAGATCCCAACTATATATGTTGACCTGAGTCGCCTAGGATCGGTTCGGATACGGTGATGTCGTTGGAGTCGTTGATGTGGGAAGTCATTTATTGCTTACTTAGTGAGATGGTCAGAACTGTGATAGTTGTGTGTCCACCCAGTCAGCGGAGACTCCCTTTTTATACATACCAGTTGCCAAGCTGCCAATTCTCCTCTACCATGCAATGTTGATGCATCGGGCGTATGCGAAACCGTTCCCATTGGTCCAGTACCTGTTACCTTGGTGACGAGGTCACCGGGTCCGGGTCTGGCCGCGTTACTGCATATGCAGGGTGCCCGGTTGAGAGTACCGGATTGTGGTACTCACTGTCTAACCTATTTCGGTCGACTGAATGTGTGCTTAGAGGAGATTTGAATTCATGGTTTGAATTCAGGCCTCATCGGCCTATGGAGTGGCCATTGTTTGGGCATTTTCACTCCTCATGCAACGCTTGGCGTATGCATGGTCTACTGCAATATTATGCAGTGGAGCATAATTTATTGGACTTATGCAGAAGGGAGACTTGTGCTCATATCATCCCTTCTAGGAAGCTGACTATTTCCGCCATTACTTTACTTCCGTGGAAGGTGGTGTTTTTCCATTGATCCTTCCATCCGACGTTTTGCGGAATAGCTAACTGGTTTTATAGCATACTGCTGTTTATAGTTAGTAGTGTAAT
>JAJLWQ010000151.1:4337-16499 GCA_030570875.1 Citeromyces matritensis
AAGAATTTAGGGGGACAGAAAAATATATATATCTGATGGAGGGAATTATATATATACGTTATACGACAAGTGGTGTGATTAGTGTAATAAAGAAACACACCACCAGATGCAGTAAGTAATTTAAGGTGGTTTGGTGTGGGTAGAGTCTAGGTAAGTAGGATGCTGGTTTGCGGTGTATTCCCAGCGGAGCTATATTAGTAAGACACTGCTGATTTGTCTATAATCAATCCACCTAGACAGTCATATATAGGCGGAGAATATATTGCGGGGCGATAAATATGACGGGAATCGTTCGACTATGCAGGGCAAACCCCGAATGTAATGCGGTATTTTCAACGATAGAACAAATATTCTATGACCTATTAAGAGACTGATTGTTTTCGCCGTAGAAGATCGAGTCAGTGAAGTCTGACCTGATCAGAAACTGATTTGGCTGACACTTTGATGACGGCATCCTATTAGGACATTCTAAGCAGAAGTTCCTTTTACTTCTCTCATGCTCTACCTTGATGCTTATATAAAATGTATATGGAAGAAGGAGTAACTTGTCACCCTTGACCTAGTAGGGTGCCGCGGTCACGAATAGTTTTCAAGAAGCACCACCTGTGCGGTCTGTGCACATGATTCCTGCATGATGCATGCATGACTTTTGGGTATAACGATCTGAGCGGTCTAGATCAGATATCGATGAATAATGAATACTGCAGAAATATGTCAGATGAACTATACAACTTATTTCCTCTCCTCTTCGCATACAAGACGTCACGCACTTAACGGAGATCTGATTCTACGGCTTTTGAAGTGAACTGGAGATTCATCTAATAAATTTTTCCTCCATTAAGTATATACCAGTCTTCGGAAAGCGAGGTAACTGATGACTCACATTAGGACTTGGACCTGAAGCTAAGAAAGCCTACAATAGTTCCCCTCTTTAGCGTCTATCTGGCTCACATTCTCCTTTCTGCCCCCTACAAGGGTAGCTTCCTACACGTCTAGCTTGATTTGATTTCGAGTAAAGTCTTCACAGTCCTAAAAATATCATCGATACATTTCAGAAGTCGTCGTAGGCCGAAGTTTCAGTCTGACCGGCTTTGTCAATGTCAGTAACTCCTAAAAGGGGCTTGGAAGTGTATGACTGAGCATTAACCTGTCACTACCTGTAACATAGAGCTATACCGTAATCCCAGCTCGCCCTGTAAGTCAAGGAGAGGGAAAAAACCGGTTGTTGAGATTTCTTCGGATAGTTTTTGAATATTATCATGCGAAAGTCCTCCGACTGTTAGTATATAAGTAAATCGCTCGTAGTATAGGAGAGGTGATGAATTCGATTTCCTAGTTGTAGAAAAGTTCTTGGTGGTGTGCCCGTTTTAAGTATTTCCCAAAATACATAAGGCGATCTTGGTTTTGTGAGAGGCCGTGTTTGATTGAAGCCGGCAGATTCATCCAATTCCATTTCAAGAGAATGGAAGATGATTGATGTGAAGGTTGACGTATAAATGTGGTTCTTCTTAGATGGCTTTCGCCCTAAACAGCTATAACATAACTTTGGTCGATTATACCGCTAAAAATTCTCACTCCTTAAAGAAATCCGGTAGACTGTTTGTATAGAATTAATTCGCTCTTAGATTACGAGAGGTTATAAAGTGGTTGAAGTTGATGGCAATTACCACTTTACTGGCATTTTGAACCTACCGCGGAAGAGTTATTCAAAAAGCTCAGCTACTCAAGATCAAAGTGAGTTAGCACCCAGATGAACAAGATCACATGTACACCGAAGAAAATCTCAGAAGGTGTTTTACAACCTATGTGCATCGGCTTTATCAGAGAGGATCAAAGTGAAGCTACTGTGGCTAAAATAGTAGATCAAAGATTATCCCAAGCAATGCGATCCTAGGTATAGTAACGCCTTTCAATCCAACGTTGCCTGATTAAAGACCAACATTTTATCGCTCCATAGCTGTATCTCACACAAGGCCGCATCAATGACCACCGATGCAACCCACACAATACAAAAACACCAAGATCGGCAATATCAGCCGATACTTCGGCCGACTCTGTAAACTTTGCCGCCATTTACTAAACGAGTACAGAAGGAGCAAGAGATTCTTCAAAGAAGTGAGAGCACTTCTTATCAAGCAGGAAAAGCACTAATGCATGTGATCATCTCTTCCGCTCCGCTTCAGAGATAATCGGCTACTAGAAAAATCCCAAAATGCACTTTTATTTTCCTACCGACCTTTTCCGTTTTACGCTATTAGAATGCGTCTTGTAATGCTGCATGCAGTTATCCTGCCTCGAAAACCGAGCCTTGCAGTCTTCGTGCGGACAAACGTATCTACGTTCTCCAGTGTGTATCCTCGTGTGCCGAGCCAAGTGGCCTGATGTAGTAAAAGAGCGAGCGCACGTTTTGCATCTATACCGCCTCACCGGGGAAGTTGTAGACACCGTTGGAGAAACGGCAGCACTAACCGGTGCGGTACTAATCGTTGAATAGACCGGCACAGGACAAACAGGAATGGTCTCGCACTGAATCGGGTGCTGGATCTCCGACGGTATCAAAGTGGGGAGATGTTGGTTGTCTTCCTGAAGATACGAAGTGTGCGGTTTCATAATTTGTGGCTGAACCAGCTGTGGTAGATCTTGGAAAAGCATCTTTATAGATGGAAGGTGCATGGCTGCATCTTGAGAGTGTAGCCCTTGAACAACTGTTGTCATTGCTAAATCGTCGATCAAGAACGAGTGGCTTTTTAAACGAACCTCGGATCTAATCTGTGCCGTGATTTCCGACTGTGCATCAAAGTGCATAACCGTGCATTGCCAGCGTGGCTCAGTTTGCTTCGGATTAAATCCGAGCAGCTTAAAGTGCCTATAAGGACCGTCGGTATAGAGTTTAAAACGGTTAAGAACCATCCGTAGCATTCAAAAAAAAGCCTGCCCCTCCGTACCCCGCCGTAACCTTATTCCGACGTTTTCCCTCAGGGTCTATTAAAAACTCTTGGCGCCCATGCGCCATCCCTTACATTCTGCATAAACCCTAAAGCACGGGTAACCCTGCAGGTGCTTATAAATTGCGCGAGAATTTTTTACAAAAATAGTAAAACTCCGCGGACAAGTATGTACTGATCGCGCTTGGATGATGAGCAACATTTTTTTTTGAATTTCTTCAACTGATTACCCATGAAGAGTAAAATTATAGAGCTTTTTAACCCTGATCAAGCGTTAAGTCATAAGAGGTTACTAACTGTTTAGGTGTTTGTACTTGATTGCGACAAAGCGTAAGCTGAGAAGCTATAATATATTTTCTTTTTGATTGGTTTTAGTCTTTTGTAACGTAGTTTTGGTACAAGGTGGAATTAGACTCAAATCATTATATCGCTGCCTAAATAGCAGTGTTCTTTGTGTGACTTTGTTTCACCGAATTTCTGCACTTCAAGAGACACGGTGATTCGATTTCTAGGCGGTCGCATTAAATATTCTGTATCCACTTGATTAAATGGGTTATGAAGCATTAGTACTTATCTCCGTGATACCATCTCTTCTTGGCTTGTAGATGCAGTGAATTGTTGGTTATTGTTGTGGTACTCTAAGACTGAGCAATGATTTTGATTTCATTTATATAAACGGTGTAACTTGGCTGTTATGTATTCGTTATTCTGTACTACACTCGAGCCAAATGGACCTTGCTATAAGAATGAACCAATGCACCTTGTTTCCCTCTCTTGGGCGGCCTTATCATCTTTAGTTATCTCATCGTGAGTCAATTCAACGCTTTCTACTGGTGAGGTGAGAGCACTTGCACTGCTGGATATGGCAATCAAGCCAACACTACCAAAATGGGGCGCTGCGCTTTCGGTTTACCACTCAGAGTGGCAGGGACATTGTCATACTCTCCATACTCTTCCTTCATTTACTGGCGTTTCTGGATAAAACTATGGCCGTTATCAGTATAGTGACGAGTTATAGTGTATTTCGTTACCCGTTTCTTAATGAAACGAGAGTAAATCGGATCGCTTTTCGGTAGATTCAACACTAATAGCACTAACCAGCCATCTAGCAGTTTATTTGGACTATCAAAGCACAATGATCAAGTTCATATTCCAAAAGGAAAGGCAGCAAGAGGAGCCGAACAACACCATTCAAGGTTCCTCCTGATTATCTATTGTATCATATCTTAACATCATCTCTTCCGCTTCGCTTCAGAGATGATAAATGCACCCTCCAGGAGTCGAACCCACCCCATAATGGAAACTCCAGCTATATGTGATTCATGCCTTGGCGATAACCCGTATCTAGAGCTTATACGAGAAAAGAATGGGCTGGAATGCAAGCTGTGCACTCGCCCCTTCACCACTTTCAAGTGGACGCCTCAAAAGGGCAAAAAACAACGTCACACAATGATCTGTCTCACTTGTGCAAGCGCTAAAAACTGCTGTCAGTCTTGCATGCTGGACCTCACATACGGCATCAATCTTATACTAAGAGACCAGGTATTTAGAATGGCCGGAGTCAACACTTTTGGTGATCCTGACCAAGAACCGAAAAACGAAATTTCAAAAGCCTATGTGGCTCAGCAGTTGGAAGCGAATGGATCTCTGAAAAACGCAGAACCTGATTCAGCTGAAAAGGCAAAACAACTTTTGACAAAAGTCGCAACGGCTGCTAAAGTCCGGCTTAACGCTGAAAAGTCAGAGGCAGAACCGGAAATACCTTCCAGCGTCTCTAACAAAGTTTCCAAGACTGATTTCAAGAAACTGGTTTCCCAGCTTCCCTTTAATGGAAATCTGGTTGATAAGCCTACCGATCTTGTAAAGTCATTTTTCGTATTTGGCGTTACGCAGGATATACCTGATTATCTGATAAGCGAAACCTTGACAGCCAAGGGCGGTAAAGTAGAATCTCTTTATATAAATAGGCATGCTAGGTGTGGCTTTGTTACGTTTGCCAATCGAGCGAATGCGGAAAAAGTTGCCGAAGCACTCTGCGGCACTGAGAGAGTTCCCGCAGTAGTTGTTATAAACGGTGTGCCTCTGCGGTTTGCCTGGTCAAAGTTCAAAGATCTCGGTAGCAGCAACGCTGAACATTACATGTTGGCCAGCGTTGTTAAGAAGCAGATGAGTCTTCTAGCTCAAAGGTCAAGTCAGAAAAATGGAAAGAAAAGGGCAATCGAGCAGGATGGACCAAAGAAGAGAATGGCTCATGTGAATTATGCATCTACAAAGAGTAATTTCGAGCTTTGAAGGGACATTTCACTAGTGCGAGGTTGTCATGTGGAGTTGTTGTTCTTGGCTATTAAGAAATGTTTCGCTTGCTGCATTGTGCAGGTCTATGTGTCACATCTGTGGCCTCTATCACCGTATAGGCTTCAAGGATTGCCTGTTGGCTTCTGTTGGTGAGGCACTCTACGCTTCAAATGTCCTTACCTGTGATGTCAATATTCTGCTGGATCATTTCCTGGATTGTCCGCTACCCCATCCTGTCGCACAATGTACCATTATGGCCAATCAAAGGTGGATCGATCAACTAGAACTGGAATGAAAGGAAAAAACCACCTTCATATAATGTCCGCTTAAGTAAGACATTATATAACGTGACCCAACCATCTCATTCGGATATATCTCTGTGTCTTGTATGACTTTACTGTATGCGCATATCCACCTTTCGAAAGACGAGAATTGTATTGCATGGGTCTCTATTAGCCGCGTTATAATCTGCTGAAGAATCTGTTGATTTGTGGTCAAAAGCATCTGAATGTCTTTGGGATGGGATGAAAAAAAGACACCAATAGATTCAATTGATGAATTAAAATATGCACAAGTCGGATGTATAATATCTATACTCAACCATCTAATCTCTACGATCCCAAAAAGCTCCAAGATCGCATGGAGTTATCTTATAAAGAAGCCCGGATCTCACCAATTTGCCTAAATTCATTATTTATCTGCTCTATTGAAAATGCATCATTTAATTCGAATGCAAATGTCATGAATTTAAAAAAAGTGCCAAGACAGTTAACCTACCATCGCCCAATTCGGCATAAGGCCAAAACTCTTGTGAGTGATCTATGTACTCACCTGATCGACTGTATATCATTGTATAAAGCTCGGTAGTGATTTTATTGCATAACAGAGAGGCCCCTGCAGGGAAATACTTACATACTTGCACACGAAAAGAAGAGGGGAAATTAAGGGTAACTATGCAGGTACACAAGCTCATGGGCAGAAATTCAAAGGTCTTCAAGGAGTAGCCTATTTCTTGCCCGGCAAATCTTCAGGGAATCCACCTCTATTGTTGAGATTTCAACCCCAGGTCTTCAAAATTTAGTACCAATTCAACTATAGGTGACTGCAGTTCGTTAGTTAGGCAAAAGACTGTCTCACTGTCATGATCATGACCATACTTTGTAGTTGATATGCACATCAACTCTGTCTAGATGCAACGCAATAGAATTTCTGTAACAGTAAATACACAACCGAAATGACAGGCTACGCTATTGTTAAACTAGGGCCTTCATCATTTTGATTTCAGCGACATTTTCTCAACATCCTCAATGAGGTGTCATTTATGAACGACTTTGAGTGTATTGACACCTTGGATCGACTAAATACAAGCAAGAGATTGAATAAAATGTTTCATGTTGTACGCTGTCTTTTTACTATCAGATAGGCAGATGAACGTATTTGACTCACCTAGTGACGTGAATGAAGACACCTTCTTAAAGTCTGTTCTTACTAGTGTATCGAGTACCTACATCATTATGGCGGAAATGGCACCGGCCATCCTTACGTGTTCTGGAAATCAATATACATTTGAGAGAAAAAAAGTGTTTTGTCTCACACAAATCGTAACTCACTTCTCAAAACGAGAAATCTCGTTTCAAAGTTGAAAGACCCTAGTAGAGTTGACCCCATAATCGATCTGGTGACATTGTTGTTGATTATTCTTTTGTCTTGCAGATATACTGAACCGAGCGGCCGTCAGATTCCCTCAGACACTCCAGGATTTTCAGACGCAATGAGAACGGATTCGCTGTTGTACTGTGTATTTTAACAATCGACTGGTCTTCTTTGTTTTTGCATGACAGCACAAATCTGCTATAAGGCTTATTTGAGAGTGAGTTATTTGTGCCCGCTCTTGGGAACTAAGGACGTTACACAAAGTGATTCACATAATAAAAAAGTTCAAATTAATTCGATTCTGAGAAAATCTATCAGTTTTTGGACTTTATCATCTTCAGCTTCCGGTGCCATCGAGATTCCGTAACCGTACAAGTACTCATCCAACTCATCATCGGCCAATCTTCGAACGTCGTCAGCTCTCTTAAGTACTGGCAGATGTTGGGGAAGCTCGCCTTTGAGGAAAGGAACGGGTTCACGTTTACAGCCATTTTCGAAGAGTAACATATTTGCAAGACGAGCCTGCTCTACTCTGAAAAGCCTCATCTCATCAAATATCCGCTGAAAGCTTGCTGCATGCTCAGTTGATTCACTATTGGTGCTCATCTCACTGCGAGTACGTTTGCAGTTGGAAGGGCCTGCTCTCATTCTCTCCAGCTCACGTAAACGATTTGCTTCCATTAAAAGATCCATATATTTTTTGGCAGCCTCTGCCTCTGCTTGCACCAATCTATTTTTTCTGCCAAGAAAGACATCATCAGAGAGAGATCTATATCTTTGAGCAAAGGTCTCCACTGATGCAGAGTTTTCTGCTGGTCTCAGCAAACCAAATTGATTGGTATAATCCACCGCCATGATTGTGTAACTTCATGGGCAAAGCTTGCGGATTATATAGAGTAACCCTTGGGTTGCTTTGTTTCTTTCAAGTTGCCTCAATTAGAGTATAAGCGCTGCAACCTTCTAATTGATTAGGTACCTGCAGTGCATATGCGTGCACTTAAAGATAAGAATAGATATATTGAAAAAAACAGGAAAAAGAGAGTTGTACTTCATGTTTAGCAATGAGGCAACGGCCAGGCAGTCACAATATAAGTCCAACTGAGAAGCTTATTCTTTTATTTTTGCCGGGCCATGTATTTTGTCATTTGTATTTAGATAGCTGTGATAATCAAGCTGTAGTTGCAACTCGTAGGAAATATGACTGCTTTTATACTAGCTAGTGGTGTTGCTATTTCTATTTCCCTCTTATGCTCCATATAAGGCTCACGTGACATTTATTGCATGAAGATGCATATCATGCATGCTAGACAATATGAGAAGATTTTTTCTATCTCATCAGTTCGAGTGAGTCCGAATATATCTTAATGCCCACAGTACCAGCTTTTATATCCCTCATCAGTTCGAGTGAGTCCAAATATCTCCTAATTCCCATAGTACCTCTATTATCAACAAGCCTTGTCAAGTCAATTAGGGGTTTCGATGGATACTAACCCAGACTACCTTTGATATTCTTATGTGGGAACCAAGATTGAGCAAGAACAATATCGCGGTTGCATACTCGCTGGAATGAACGTCATACACAAAAGGTCTATTAATAGATCACTGACTAACAGAGCAACTGCATCTCCACTTATACAACCATTTCTCACGTGGTATGCCATGGTGATCGCTCCTTAAAAGCACGGATCGAGTGTTTGTGTGAAATCAAGAGGAGCAAAGGAAGTCATTCTGTCCATTTCATCGCGGAAGCAATTGATTCATCCCTGTCGAACACTTTGATCTCATTCAACTTTGCTGACTTGGAGAAAAAATGAGAAACGCGAACGGCTAATACCTTGATATCACCCACAAATTCATCATCAAGTATCCACTTTGCCAATACTCGTGGGACCATTGTAAGTCATTTGCTTTGCCGTCAACAGAAACTGTCTGATCCCTGCGTTCGTGGCTTATCAGATTGCAGTAATGGACATTACCGAAAACTGCCGAGTTCAAAGGCGTGGAGGTGGAAGTCATCATGAGAAAAGGTTCCGAAAAATTTACCCAATTTTTTGATGTGAATTATCGAGAAGGCTATCCTTTCGAGTATAGCATACAGCAGTAGAGAAACTATTAATAAATTCATGATGAAATGACATGGCATACATCATACGATGACTACAAAGAATATCAAAGAGAAATGCTGGAGATTGATGGATTCAACTCGCCAAGGTGTTTGGATGCTTCACAGACACATCCTTACATATGCTTTTTGGGAATAGCTTTTCAGCTAACGCTTCGTCACACAATACACCATGATGGATGAAACAAAGTTCGGTGCAGTGGCCTGCATCATGTGCCTTTTCAGCACGGCAATTTTATGGCGAATAATATGGTGCTTGCCCTGCTGCCGATTGGAGAAAAAAGGCACCTCAACCAAGAGGCAACCGAAATCGCTTATGGTGATGTTAGGATCTGGTGGTCACACGGGGGAAATGATCACAATACTCAACCAGTTCAGCAAGACGGTTCTTGAGAACCTTAGTATAACGTATATAATATCCGAGGGCGATTCTAATTCGTTGAGTCGAATCTCCAAAGTTAAGCGAGACCCGCGGTGCATATTTGTGAGTCGCGCACGGTTGGTAGGAGAGGGGCATTTAAGTGCTGTTTATCATACTTTGAAGAGTATTGTTTCTGTAATTTGCAAAGTGAAGGAGGTTCCGGATGTTTTGCTTATTAATGGTCCGGGAACGTGTGTTCCGTTGGCTTATATATTGTTTTTATATAAAGTGGTTGGCCTTGGCCAAACGAAAATCATCTATGTGGAGAGTCTTGCTAGAGTGACGAGTTTGAGTGTGAGTGCAAAGCTGGTTAAACCGATCTGTGATAGGATGATTGTTCAATGGGCGAATAATGAAAGAAGATGTGAATATCATGGGATACTGGTTTAAGTGTACGATTCGCCCTTAACGTTGGGTCGGTTCATATTCCTGGAAAGTGAACATGGTCAATGAAATGTTTGTGCGAAGTTGAGTGAAATGCATTCCTAAATGGGACGAGAAGCAAAAAGGGTTACTCAGTGGTCGTTTTTATGAGGCAAAGTCAAGTTTATGTTAACTACCCATGATGAGCGGTATCCGAAATCTTTTGAAAGTGCACCGAAAGATGAGGTTTAATTACTGCTTGCAGGTATTGGAAAGACTTGCGATGCCAAATGGTCGGCCTGTACCCTGTAATCAATCAGCAGCTCTGAGAATCTCGTTCGACTGTTACTGACCCCTCCGACCGCAACTACCCCATTATATGAGAACAGTGCCTTTACTTAAGAGCAGTGGCAGTGTTGAGATTGAAGAGTATCAATATCAGAGTAAGGCCCGACACACCATAACGTATACTATGTGCTGCTTTCATGGTGAGTGTATCAAAATTCTGTGTTTGAACTCCGCCAAGTAGTAAAATGAGCACGCAATTACACAAGTTGCAAAATGATTATCAGATTACACTCCATTCATCAAGAAAGGATCATACTTGGTCAATGTCACCAAATCCTTCAAGCGGCACCCCGAGTCTGAACCAGCTAATCTGATCCAAGATTCCGCGGGAGAGAGTATGTATTTGAGTACTTCGAAAAGTACTATCCTAGCAAAAATTTTTTCAATGTTCACTTTTCAGAATAAGTCTGGTTTTTTCATAGGCTCATCTCGCAAACACTCAAATGACTGGTTTCTGGAACATTTTCATACCACAAAGAGGTTTCTTCATCTGCAGACAGCATTTTTTCTCACGGAAAAGAGCCTATAGAGACCAAGCTACGGAGATTGAAAGGTAAGAAAAACCCAGGAAACTCTTATCAAGGTCCACCCCAGTGAATTCTTATAGTCAATGAGGGTTCGAGCCCTTCTAAATTTTTTGTGCGAGCATGTTTTCCTTCGCCTTTGAGACGATTGAAGGGTCTCGGACCACGTGATTGGATGTTCCAACTCCTTAAGTTGGAATTACAGCTGTGTCTCAAGTTGGGATACAATGGTGGGGATGTATAAGTTTGCTTTGATTAGATTGTCATCCCAACTGTGGAAAAGGATCTGCTTATCTGTATGTGAAGTACCTGTACTACAAAAGCATTCCTAAGTCATCCATAATGCGTTGAACCACATAATAATCAAAAACTATCTTTGTGAGGAGACGGTAGGCCTAGAGCCATGCAGTACAATAATACATAACTGTATTGAAGCCACGGTACCACGGATTAACACCACGCATTATATGCGAGTGATGACTTTCAAAGTGGGTAGCTGCAGTAGTTTGAAATCGAACACCTAAGCAGGTTTAGAACGTGCTTTTATTGAAGGATCTGCATGCGAAACTCCGGAACAGTCAGCCATTTGCTGCGCACATTTCTGATAGTAACAGTATGTCTTTCCTACCCAATGGCACCATTCATTGGACTCAAACAAGATTGTTTGGAAGACCCGTTATAATTGATGAATTGTGACATGTCGAACCTAATGTTCAGGATGATTCACCATACATGATGGAACCAAAAAAAGTTTCCATGGGAGATGAGTGTTTGCAGTGGAGTACAACTTTTCTGATGAGCAACCTTGGTGAGGGCGACAACGTACACGTTGGTTACCACCTGTGATTACAAAGCTGTACCCAACAGTATGGCGTAATATAGTGATAGTCCATCCAGCAGTATTTTCAATCATTAACTCATCAAACTGATAGTGTATCTTGACCATTGGAGTCATGAAAGTCATACTCACGATTACGTATGGCTTGAAAGCAGATTATCGTAGTCATATCACTCCTTTCAGCATTTCAAGACAAAGAGGACTTCTGAGCACACCTGCATATGATCTTCAGTCTTCAGGACAGTCACGTTGCGGATACAAGAAGCAAAAGGTGTCTTGAGCCCTCTAAAGGAAGTCGCCAGAAACAACCAGTCACATACGCCAAAAAGACAATCATCTCTTCAGACATACTCAAAGATTCATTACATTCTCGTACTTATAACAACTGCTCGCTAAGCGGTAAATTAGTTTCTTGACTTGATAATGTCAACAAACTCTGGTTTCAAAGAAGCTCCACCAACGAGGAATCCATCCACGTCAGCCTTGTCCTTAAAGTCAACAGCGTTCTTTCCGTTGGCAGAACCACCGTACAAGATTCTAACAGAGTCAGCTTGAGCGCCAATGGTGGACTTCAAGTACTCTCTGATTTGGTGGTGGATGTCTTGAGCATCTTCAGCGGTGGCGGCCAAACCGGTTCCGATAGCCCAGACTGG